>OZ020198.1:16180446-16446458 GCA_963971165.1 Philopedon plagiatum | reverse complement strand
AAATTTACAAAAAAAAAGGTTACCCTCACAGCCTCGAACCCACGACGTCTTGGTCAACTCGCCGGGATTCTACCTCAGGACTACGCTTCGACCGGTCCGATGCCGTTATATTTGATGACTAGCGCTGGCGTGGCCCGAGATCGTATTTATAAATTTGTAGGTTTAACTGCTAATTAATAATACATTAATACAATGCGCATATTAGCTACCTAATTAGTTTTTCTTTTTCCAAACCAAATGTTTTGAAAGAGTATATTTTACGGGGCGGTTCTAGTGTACTTTCCATAGTGGGAGTGACCAGATATTATTGGTGGGCCGTCGACCAATTGTGTCTCTTTTGAACTTCCTAAAGCGCGTATGTCTGTTTCCCTCTTAGTTTTAATGAATTTATATCGTCTATTTAAACCTATGAGGCCAATTTAAAATACGACCCAGCCCCGAGCAAGCTTGGATATCTTTCGACGATAGCTTGGCTTGATTCTTTCTTGGGGAGTTTTCGAATGGAACTTGCAATTTTTTGAAAGAAAAGTTTGGTTTTAAAAAATAAATTATCAGGTGGATCATTGAAAATAAATTTCGGTGGGTCATTGACCAAATGACCTGCTAGACGCTGAAGGGGATTTCGCGTAGAGATGTCGAAGATTTAAGGATTTTTCTCAGGGTTAAAATGCCTTATTACCTATATTAATAGGATATCATTAAGAAACAACAACATTTTACAAACAATAATTTATTAATAACACTATTATCGGATCTGATGCTATATATATAGTAAAATTTAAAACATTAATACATAAGAAGAGAATTATGTACATATTTGCACATATACAAACGTTAACTATCACTGGTATTAACTATTAGAGATGAATGAACTTCGCACTGCTGTAAAACAGCAGTATCATCCTTACCTAAACTATTGCAAAGGACCGTTAGATTAGCTCCTAAATCAAATGTGCCAGGACTGGTCACTATCACAAGAGAGTTTCACCGATGTAGTGGTTAGTGGATCCAAAGTTCGCGTTATTTTTCCATTGGCTAACCAACAGAAATTATTTGTTGCTTGAGGTGTGAATAGATTCGATTTGACTGATTTATTGTTACTCGTCGATTTGGGACTGAAAATTAAAAAAAAGTGTAAAAAACTAAAACCCGACTAAGCGCAATAGCCAATGAAAAGTTTGAAACAAGTTGCATGTCTGTAAATGGGATTTATATTCATAGTTATATCACAAGAATAAATAAATATCCAGAAGGATAACTCTCGAGCGGCACGTTTCTTCTAAGCCTCTAACGCCGAGTGACCTTGAGTTAGTGTTGAACAAAAATTGTACGATATTGCCATAGGCGTACCTAGGAAACAATATGCTATAATGTTAAATTAGTAAAAAAAATATGATTTAGTTAACAATGTGATGTCTTAGGTAGTGCGCAATGCCTTGAAATATACTGGGTATGTCACACTCTTTTTATTAAGAGCGTAAAATGACCTTACTCTACCATACAACCTAATCAAATACTGGTGCGGAAAACTTTTGCAAGGATGAACAAAGCGGCTATCTTTAGAATATTTACAAAATGGGTAATAACATCATTTTTTAAATCAACGTGTTCAAAATTCATTTGAATGTTATTTCTAATAAAGATATATAATTTACAAAATCGATATGGGGCATCTTCAGGTTACCAAATGTATCTAAATTAACATTTTGATGCGCTCAGTAATAACAAAAAATAACGAGGTTTCGTCCAAGTTTTGGTAAGCTTTCGAATACTCTTCACTCATTTATGAATATGTAAACACTTTTTAATAAGATAGCCCGCGAAGTACCTTAAAAAATTTGTCTCTAATGAGCTATTCTTTGGAACATCAGCCCTGAAATTTAGGTGTGGCATCTTGTGGCGATGAAACTGACGCTGAAATAGGAATATCATCAATATCATCATCTTTTAGTAGATCTGATAATTTTAATAGAACGTTATTCGCATCAGTTTCACAATCTTCATTACCAGAATTGAAAATTTTAACAAAATAATTAATTAAATGTTCTTTTGAATTGTATTGGTCGTAGGATTTTTGCATTTTGTTGCCTAGCGGACTCAAAAAAATTCTCCAAGCAATCTCAAACGTAAAACAAAAATGAACTTTTAAAAGTTAAAAACGATACTAGAAAAACTGCACGCCGTTTTACTTCAAACGTACCTACTGGTTATACGCTGGCAAAACTGGTTATTAAGAATTATTATTTATTAAAAAACGACTTGACAACGGCTGATTTATAACTACTCTCTTTACAACAACTATCCTAGCTAAAATTAGGTCCCACCCCAAAGAGGCGGAGCAGAAGGAGGTAGTTTACTCTTATTTGTAATTCGTCAGTCCATAACTATAACAACTTAATAATAATAATAATTAAAATAATGTTTGTTATTTAGGGGTTTTATGATAATGTAATAAAGTCAATACAAAAAGATTCTGTTTGAATTTTAAATAATTAGATGTTTGAAACTAGACAATTGTATAAAAGATACAAAAATAATGTAATCAAATATATATATATATATATATATATATATATATATATATATATATATATATATATATATATATATATATATATATGTATATATATATATATATATATATATATATATATATATATATATATATATATATATATATATATATTTGTAGCATTTCAGCTTTCTACCAACAGAAAGAGATGGACAAAACCAGCGAGTAAGAGCGAGGTAAGAAATAAGATGTATTTCGTGGTTGTCAAATCAAACACATGTGTGCCGAAAAAGTTCTTTGATGATGTCGGTACTTTTTACGTTCACGAAGTTTGTTTTAAACTCGGTTATAATTTATTGTTATATATATATATATATATATATATATATATATATATATATATATATATATATATATATATATATATATATATATATATATATATATATATATATATATCCAAGATAAGAAGGGCCTGTATGGGGATCTCGTTTATAGTTAGAAATACAAAATTGGTTAAATGGGGAAAAGGTTGCGTAATTAAAGAAGTTCCCTTCTGGTTATTTATTTCTTCTTGTGGTTATATTAGAAGTTTTAGTATACTGCGGTAAAAAAAGCAAGTTATTTATTATGCAGAAAATGCGCTGATGAGATTGAAATATTTGTGGAATTTTCATAAATATAATTTACCTCTGATCGTTTGTATTTATCGTGACGGCAACTGCATTTTCGACAATGCTATGCAAGACTAGAGTTACAGGTACTATACAACTTCTTACTTTTTGAAAGTTATGTTTAACCATAGCAGGGTACAGCAAGTTATAAGTCACTTGATTTTGCTCTACTTCTGAGTTCTTGTCACCAGCCTCAGTAGAAAGATTTAAATCAATTATAGTGCCTGATATAAGTTTGTCCAACTGTTGCTCTTTTCTGTTTACTTCAACAGCGGCGCAGGTGTGTCCATTCACAATTCTTCTACTTGATGCATCACATACTAATGCCTTCCATTCCAATATTAAGGTACCATCTTTGTTTTTGTTAGGCTCAGACGCAGACAGCTCAAAGGCATTCAACAAACGTTTGTGGCTCTTTTTGGCAAACGTTAGAAGAGCTGTTGACAGGTGAGGCGTAGACACCTTGTCCGAACTCAACGGTATATTAGAATACTGGCGGCTTTTATGGACTTTTCTCTTTGCTTTGATCAAAATATGCGCTGCTTCCTGCGAATTTAAGTTGATGTACTTTGGGGTAACAATGTCTTTGGTCAAAATCCAGTTATCACTTAGCAAAGCAACGTTTAATAGAGTGATTTCAGTCGATATCGAGTTGTGGATATTATTTAAGTTCGTGGTTTTTAACGCTAAAGCTAGCTCTTCTTCAGTGGTAGAGTTATAACTGGTTTGGGTAGCAATATCTACTGATATTGATTCTTGCACAGATAGATTCCAGCTATGTCTTATTAATCTGTACCTAAAAAACATGCAGGCATTAACACAAGAGCGATGGCTCGAGTTCTTGGAAGGTTCGAGATGGATTAGATTAATACCTTCACAAAATAATAAAGGGTGGAGAAAGCTATTACGCAGTACCGGTAAAGAGCCAGTTTTGTAGTACGAGTAGTGCAGACTTTCTGTGTACCCACCCCAAGTGTTGTAGAAATTACTTAGTTGTTAACTTTGGGGGTTTCAAATTTTCGCGCTGTCGGTTAAGCCGATAATCGAACCATAACAAGGTCGAAAAGAAAAAAAAGAAGTGGCGCAACTACGCAAGGTGTGAAAAAGGCGTTCAAGAAAAGAAAACAGTCGTAACACAAAGTCGGTAGGGATTGGTCCCCTGCGGCCAATTACGCGGAACATTAAAAATTGTGTTACAAATCTGTATTTCCATTTGCATTCCCTAACAATGACAGAATTCCGATATACTTAAATTTAATTATCTATTACAATAAAAAATTCACTAGGGTGATCGCGAAAAAACTAAAATTAGCCGCGAACCATATCCTACATGCCATGCCGACGACCTCAACAGTTGAAATCGAACTACTAAAAATAAAACAATATTCCCGGTCGGCCAGGGCGGCGCGAGCCTTACATCGCAGTATACCGCTAATATAAAACATACGCACGGCCTGATGACGAACCGCACGCGCTGTTTCTATGGAGCTCTTATGTCAACGGGGCCAGCCGGCTAGATTCAGGCCTATTAAGGCATTTTTAAACTGCGTTAAGACGATTTGGTGCTTTCTGTCAAAATTTATTGCAAAGAAATCCTTGCGGGTATTATTATATTGAGGGTTTTAGAACATATAACATATTAACACTTATAATATTTTCTCACGAGCCGCCGTTGCCTAGAAGTCTCCACTAATCCTATAAAAATAAATTTGAGTATTGCTCTTACCTAGGTATACTTTTACTATCAATATTTTCATAGTAAGTAAGTAAATCTATAGCTGCAGAACCTTTAACAGCAGGTGCTTTTACCCATATATTGAATGACACTGTTTGGCCACTTTCTAGCATATCGCCAGGCAATGGTACCGACGTAATATGGTTTTTTCTCGCTAGCTTTTCCCTAACTTGAAGCGAATCTGCATCGTCTAATGTATACTCTGACGAAATACCCTTCAATTCACAATTACTTAATAAATGGGGAACTGACGTTGATATTAGAATATTTTTTAGAGGCACTGATCCAGTATTTTGCAGGTCTACAGAGACTCTTTGCAATTCCCCTGCTAGAAACTCCATGTTCATTTCAGAAAAGGTCATCTAGAAATAAAATCGAGTGTTGGAAATACCATAATCAGTGACTAGTGGAGAACATTAATTTATTTTACCCTTAAAAAAAGGCTTACCTGTAAGCAAGGGGCGTAAGGAACTATTTGAAGAAATATGGGTTTTACAACGCTACTATCACTAGAAAAGTTAATGATTTTCTTTCCTCTAACAAAAATTGAATCACAAGTGGTGTCCGATCCAGTAAGAGTATAACAAATCGCCGATATTGTCATATTTCCAGTAACAAGGGGAGTTAATGATAAAATTATCTCTTGTCTGGAGTTTCCTGGTATAATTACCGACTTAGTAACGTATGTTTTAATGTATTTATCGATATCTTCACTTAAAATTTTATTGGTAACGGTTTCAGTCTCATTTTCGTAACTCCACAGCAAATAAATGTCTTTTAATAATAACACCGTTTGTAAACTATTGTTTAACTGAAGTGAAACTTGTACAGGCTCATTAATTATTGCTACTGGTGTATTTTTGTCCACATTATTGACAGTATACAGGGTAACCATTGGTTTGAATACCAGAGGAGCCCCGCCATTTTCTTCTGTAACGACCATCTCTTCCAGTTTAAGCCATCTAGTTTCTGAAGCTTGATCTTCAGAACTGTTAAAATTAACCCCAAGAGCAGGGATTTTTCCTGGTGTTGACAGAGGCCTTGTGGGGCCTACTAATACCTTAACTAATGAATTATCTAATTCGGGAACAGGTAGAATTTGTGCTTCATCCGAATTATCTTTCTGCAGTTTAGCCTGAAAAAAAGGTTAATACAAATACGGTAAATAGATTAGGATGGTCAATGGGTAGGTACACGATCCAAGTTTATCATTGTGCATCTTGAAAATGAAGCATTTTAGGACACAGCTTATATAAACTTTTTTTCATAAAAACACCCAAGGACCTACTACCAGAAATATTTTAAATGACTTAGGAAATACCCTATTTAAACCTGCAACTATTCATAAAAATACACAAATACACACCTGTAATATAGTTAAATATTCCTTTAAAAATATGCCTTGCTGCTGAGCAGTCTGTTTACTTTCTCCTGTTAGAAGTTTAGCAAACGACTCAACAGCTTCATCAAATTTATGCAAATTATTTGCTAGTCTCCCAATCGTATAATGAATGGGGTCACTAGCTAAATCCCAACCAGCATCCACATAAATCTGATAAGCTTGTTTGTAACATCTTAGAGCATGGTTCTTTTGGGCGGCTTTAGAGAATCTGTGGCCTGACAGTACGATGTGAAATGCGTATTTTCGGAGCATGTTAGACAACAGAAAACAATAAGCTGCTTGTTCTAAGAGCAAAGCAGATCGCAAGTCAGAATCTTCACTTGTCATTCTTATAAGCTGATGAGCAGTTTCGCCGTAAAGTTGCTTTGCTTTTAAGCATTCAGAACTAAGTACTGTTGCCCTCGTTGCAAACTGAGGCATTCTAAAAGAAATATATGGGTAAGTTTATCTTGTTTCTGTACAACCCGTTACTTAACAACCGAGTATTATAAAGCTATGCAAAATGTGCGTTATTCCAGAGGTGTTACCGTTTTATTTATTGATTGGTACCTACTGTAGCGATATAAATAAACATACAACATATATACAGTGCGGTCCTAAAGCCCCCCCCCCCCACTCTAATTTTTGCTACGAAAGGGATATTGAAACGAAATTTTATGAGATTAAATATGAGGGAAAAAATAATTTTCTTGGCTAAAAATTTTTAAAATATCTTTCAAAATGGCGACCAGCCGCCATCTTGGTTAATTTTTTTAAATAGCAACAGTTGTCATGTGACACATCGTTTAAAAGGTCTTTGAAAGTTCTATTTAACCTCCGAGTTTGAAAAAGAAATTTTGACTTATGTCAACATGGCGGCCATTTAAATTTTAAAAATTGAAATGTTCGCCGTTTGGAAAATAAATGATATATTCGTTTTAGGCTCCGAATAAAAAAGAAGCTTTAAAGACTTTAACTAATACAGCAATAATACTATCCTTTCTAAGTAACATTTTTCAAAATGGCGACTGCTGCCATTTTAAATATTTTGTTTTTAATGGCAAGAGGGACGAGTGACACATCGTTTTAAAGTCATTTGAAAGTTCTGTTTGTTCCCAAGCTGGAAAATAATAAAGTTGATTTATTTTAAACTGGCGGCCATTTAGAATTTAAGCATTTAAATAGCAATTTGAAAAATAAATGAACTTTATTATTTTTTAACTTGGGAGCAAGTAGAACTTTCAAAAACATTAAATAACAAAAATTAAAGAAAAAGTCTACCCGAGCACAGCCTCGAACCCACGACCTCTAGGTTCACTAGCCGAGACTCTACCTCTGGACCATGTTGTTAATGCGAGGAAACCCGTGCCGATGTCGTTATATTTGATGATGACTAACATTGGTGTGGCTGAGAGATCGTATTTCTATGTTTAGCCGCTAATTAATAATACATTAACACAAATAATACAATGTGCATATTAGGTACCTAATTAGTTTTTCTTTGTCAAACGCAAATGTTTTGAAAGAGTATATTTCACGGGGCGGTTCGAGTGTATTTTCATAGTGGGAGTGGCGCGATATTATAATGGTGGGCCGTCGACAAATTTGGTCTCTTTTTAACTTCCTAAAGCGTGTATATCTGTTTCTCTTTTAATTTTAATAAATTTATATCATCCATATAAACCTATGAGGCCAATTTAAAATACGCCTCAGCCCGGAGCAAGCTTGGATATCTTTCGACGATGTCTTGGCTTGATTCTTTCTTGGGGAGTTTTCGCATGGAACTTGCACTTTTTTGAAAGAAAAGTTTGGTTTCAAAAAATAAATTATTAGGTGGATCATTGAAAATAAATTTAGGTGGATCATTGACCAAATGACCTTATGGACGGACCGCGCCTGGTTATATGATGACCATCGAATTAAATTACGCTGACGTATACAGTAAAATATCTTTGTACCGTCATACTTTAAATCTGGGAATCGGGTAACAACCTAACAACCATTCTAACGCAACTAACAAACAGTAAGCCCCAGTCACGGTGTCGCTTTATCACTAGTACGTGTCAATACTAAATGTGAACTGACCAACGACAAAGGAAAGCCATTAGCGCTGTTGCCTAAGTTCGCGCCCGCCCGCTGTCCCGCTTTACAACAAGAAAATCCTATATATTTTATTTATATCGCCGCAAACCAATAAATAAAACGGTTACACCACTGGAATCACTTGTATTTGCACGGCTCTAATTAAAACTTACTTGCATGTATTTAAATAAGTTTTAATACTCTCTTCCATATAATCATATGTTTTCCTAGAACTCTCATTGGCCATAAATGCGGATAGAGCAGCCATTTCTAACGCTCCCGCGTAATAGAGCCATGCTTGATCAGCATTGTAATCCCTTTTTGCACTGTGGTACGCTTGAAAAGCTGATGAATAATTTCCAAACATAAAATAGAGGTCGCCTAAGCGTCTTATTTGGAGTTCTGGAGAGTCTGTTGAATATCTAAAGGATCAAAACTATAACAGTAACAAACCTACTATTAAACGTATTTTTGTAGCCTCGAAAAATACCCAAATTTTTTTTTTATGAAATCTAAAAATTCTCTTACATTAAATTATTTACAGCGACAGCACTCGCTCCAGGTTTATTAGCACTAAACCATCTTTTAGTGGCGCTAAATAACGATTTGCTCATTCCTTTTTTATTTGAAACAGCATCGTTTAGCATGACTAGTTGCTTTTCTATATAAGGCAATAAACAAGTACGGGTAAATTCAAAAACCATCGCTTTGATTTGTTCCACGTCATCAACTGAGAGACAACTACCGTGACTCCACGACTTCTTTTGATTTTTTGAGACCACGTCATCGTTATCCAGATTCAAGTCATTCTAAAACATACCTTTTTTGTTTACAATGACGTTTCTTTTGTATAAAGGTGGTGGTCTTGTAAAAAGAGCCAGCCTATTTTTCAATGGCGCAACTGGGTAACGCAGAGGTGTAGCTAGTACAAATGGGCTGCTCCACCAACCGTTGGGTCCCCCGTGGTGCGAGGGTATATGTTACACCACTGCTATGTTTATTACTGAACAAAACTTTCATAAAAATGCTCTTTCTTTTAATATAAACACTTGTTTATTCTAAAGGCTGCCTTACAAATACTAATATGAAGCAGTACAATCCCAAAAAACTTATTAATTGTTAAGGCATTATTAATAAATTACCTAAGTCAAAGCCGTCTTCAACTCTTGAGCCACGAAGCACGAAAGGCAACGTCGCAAACAGCGCCGCACGTGGGCTGATTTTATTTCGTTAATAATACTTATGTATTATATAATATGGAATACCACATAAGGGAAAATAATGAATATAAATTATGCACGAGTAAAAACAAAATAATATGTATTTCGGAACCTTTTTTAAGTCTAGAAAAACTCAAATAATTTATAAAACGAAAGAACCAGTACAATACACGATAATATTTTAGATGCTCTGAAATGTAAAATCTAGTAAAATTGTGAACATATTGTTCTTATTACTTAAACTAAGAACTAAATAATTTAAAAAGTGGTAACAAATTTTAAATAGGTAATAAGTTTTACTAACCTTATACATATTGGTTTAGTCCAGTATTATATCGGTAAGTTAGATGAAGATTTTCTTGCACTGTCTAGCACTTTTCTTGAACATTTTACATAATTTAAGTCTGAAAAAATGGTGTGTCAGGCATGTCATACCCGGTACAAATCAGAATTCGTTTTTTGGTAACCATTGTTAATTAAGGTAGAAAGTTTTCTTTTTTCTGGCATTTTTTGAAGATGTTTCAGAGGACATTGCATTATCTTTATTTTTAGTATAATTATTTAGAACTATATTAATAAGAATTAGTCCAGCTTTTCGATATATTTTTTTTTAATTCTACACCACATTCACAAAAAAACGACCTCTTGGAAGACTAGCTGTAGTAAGAGAAGCCAACATGTTTTGATGGTTTCGTTGTTGTAAAAACTCTGCTTCTAGTTCCTTGTTACTAAGAATGAATTGAACTATGGCACAAAGGTGGAAAAATATCAATTTGATTGCTTCTTTGGCAATGCACAAACACACAGGTTTGATAACCTTATATTTCAATAACACCATCATAATTTGTTTTACAGCTAGACACACGACATTTTCGCGGCATGTTAAAAATCAATGTAAGTACACCACTTTAGACCAAGAGAAAATAACACAATCCGTAGAGCTAACAGTCTAAACTAAAAACGGCGCAGACATAAATAAATAGTATTTAACGTTAAGCAATTTAATTTAAAACAGTTCAAAATTCAAATCACTCGTACGCCATCTTCGAAAAACCTCCAGGAAGGCGCATCAAACAAACAATCTTTAAATAGTATATTAATCACTCTAAAGTAAAAATGTTTATCCCAAGCAAACAAGGAGGTATTTTTTTCACGTGCGCTCTCAGCTGTAAAATGTTTCCAGCCATCGTGCTATGTTGCCAGATCATCTACTTCATGGCTCTCTTGTTAAAGAAGGCTGTGATTAGTAGTATCTTAACAGTTACTTAAAGCTGGGCAAAGCCCTCGACCCTCGACAAAAGGGCTTGAAGACCCAAGCCCTGTTAAAAAGGGCTTGGAAGCCCAAAGCCACAATTCCTTTTTAAACATGACGGGGTTTTCAATTTCCAATTCACTTAAAAAGGAGTTGGACTGAAAGCCACAAGCCCTTTTGCAAAGGATTTCAAGCTCTTTATGGACTGGAAGCTCTGCAAAAGGGCTTTTAGCCCTTAAAAAGAGGGGGAGGGAGTTATCGAAAAAAGTTCTTGACAGCGCTGTCGCAGCGCTATAATATTTACAGTCGTCCAACTTAAATAACTACAGGTGCTGCGACCAAAATATTTAAATAATTAAATTAAATAATTAACAGTTTCTAATTGATTTAATTTATATTTTAGACAATTTAAAATTCTAGAAATCATTCATGTTGAGTAATACAAAAAAATCGTTAAATCCTTTACTCATATCGTGAGATTCGATACAAAATTCTTTTTTTTTTTTCATTCACAATTCCAAAGTTGTTTTATAAAGGAATTGAAGCCCCAACCTCTAGTTTTAAAAAGGGCTTCAAGGGCTTGAAGACCTTTTTCAAGTTACAAGCCCTCAAGCCCTGCCCAGCTCTGCAGTTGGCAAAGATATTTGGGGTTATATGGTTTAATATTATTCTTTGTATACTAACTTTTAAAATCAACAAATCAAATGAAATTGTATTTTTTAATGATGTTCAATAAAAATAGCCTGTCTCTTTTCACCAGACCCTGACATTTTCTTACCATAATATCTTCTATCTCGGGACTTAAAGGATGATAATTAAGAAGATTTCTACTCTCATTAGCTTCTTGCCCAATTTCCAATGAAATGTGTCTAGTCGGATCCGGCGAGCTATCGGGCGTAGCTTGATAGTTCTTAGTGTCAATTCTACTATTTAGAAATTGACTCCAGGGGTCGGCTAAGTGCTCTGTAGCAGCAGGTCCGGGAGGTCTAGAGTTCATTCTAAGTAGAAAGCAATTAGCTGCGCCGTATGAGGCTTTAAACGATTCCAAAGTCTCACTTGCTCTGAAAATGTTTCTAATCAAAATTTTGTTTTTCCGAGGTGCTTTTTGGATCTTTCACACGTTTGGAATATACAGCGTGTCCAGAAACCATCTTAATAGATGGGAAACTTTTTTATTTTTGACTTTACGGAAAAAAGTTATTCTTCACAAAAAGTTCTGCTTGTTGAGAAAATAACACTCAAATCAAAAATTTTGACCCAGCATATACGGGGTGTCAAAAAAGTCTGGAATACTGCAAATATTTCAAAAACTACTGAAAATATATTTTTTAAAATTGGCACGTCTATATAGTTAAAAACGGCACACCTTGGAAGGATTCTGTCACTATACAGGTTTCTGTCACTATACAGGGTTAGTCAGAAAGAATACTAATTTTTTTTATTTTAAATGGAAAGTCCTGTATGTTTTTGAAGATTCAAATAGTCCCTTAAAAGACAAATTTAATATAGGGATATAGGATAGGGATATATAGGGGAAATAGCTGGTGGTGATAAGGCTCTGGAAATTCTAATTGGCCTACAAGATAATCCAAATCGATCACTTCGACAGTTTGGCTTAGAAATGTGTGTCGCCAGTCAGTTGAAAATTTATTTGAAAGGGAAAAGACTCTTCGTTACAAGATCCACCCATTTTGGTTTAGAAGTGGGTCAATTTTTACACCAAATGTTTTTAAATCAGTGGATAGGAAGGAGAGGCGAAATTGAGTGGCCTGCTAGTCTCCAGACCTTACCCCTTTGGATTTTAATTTGTGGGGTGATTTAAAGAATAAGGTTTACAAAAATAGGCGGGTTAATATTGAAATGGGATGGGATTCGATGGGATACTTTTGACGTCTTACGGGAATTTAGAGATAGGCTTGGCTATTGCCTAGCTAACAGTGGCAGACATTTTGAGCATCTCATAAAGTAATTTTTGTTCATTCCGACAAATAAATCAATTGAACTCTATATCACTGAATTTCTCTTTTAATGGGCTATTTGAATCTTCAAAAATATGGCGTTTCATTTAAAATAAAAAAAAAATTGGAATTCTATCTGACTAACCCTGTGTAGTGACAGAAAAGGTTTTATTCTGCCAAGGTGTGCCGTTTCTAACTATATAGACCTGCCACTTTTCAAAAATATATATTCAGTAGTTTTTGAAATAGTTGCAATATTCCAGACTTTTTGACACCCTGTATATCTATTACTTCACGATTTAATGAAAATACGCTTGATAAAAAAACAGACGTAGTTACTGTAACAAAATTATTTATTGCTTAATAATTTTCATACTGCTTAGATTCATAAATCTTACTCATCCCAGAATTTATCCCTCCCACAACAGAAAGCTTAATCAGCCCTTGTGTAGCAGTTTTGTTGTAAAGTAACACTCAGTATATGGTTTACTACAATATGGTTTATTTAATAATATTGTAACTACAACACAAAAGGCACAGAAGTTCTTGAATATTAGCTCAAAAAGCTTCTGTACAGGATAAAGGTAAGGGATAGGCATGCCTATAGGGTCATATAGCACACCTTAAAAGTAATGTTAAATGGTTTTGGAGAACAAATTCTTAAATTTCTCTAATATCTTTACCAAAATTCTTAATATTAAACCTTTGGAAATCAGGCTATGGACCAGGCGCGGCCCGTGAAATTTCAAAGTTGCATATCTCTGTTGCTACTTATGGGACCCATACCAAATTCAGGTTTTTTAATAGTGAGCCTACTAGGAATGTTTTGGTAAAGAAAAAAAATATTTTGCAATTTGCGAAAAAAAGTTGATTTTTTGAATTGACCCACCTGGGTAAAAAATTAACACGCTTAGATATTTTATTTATTATTTTTTCTAAACAAATTTTACATCATTTTGTCGACAATTCTTAAATTTTAAGAGAAAAAAATGTGTTAGTAGAAAGTTATAGTCATTTGAATTTTTTGCAACCGAAAATTTAAATTATTTTTCGGTTGAAAAAATTCAAATGACTATAACTTTCTACTAACACATTTTTTTCTCTTAAAATTTAAGAATTGTCGACAAAATGATGTAAAATTTGTTAAGAAAAAATAATAAATAAAATATCTAAGCGTGTTAATTTTTTACCCTGGTGGGTCAATTCAAAAAATCAACTTTTTTTCGCAAATTGCAAAATATTTTTTTTCTTTACCAAAACATTCCTAGTAGGCTCACTATTAAAAAACCTGAATTTGGTATGGGTCCCATAAGTAGCAACAGAGATATGCAACTTTGAAATTTCACGGGCCGCGCCTGCTATGGACCACAGAAAGGTGCAGGCCCGTAGCTGGGGGGGGGGGCTGTGGGCAATGCCCACTCTGAAAGAAAACGTTGCAAACTCTAGAAAATCACTGAATTCATTGTCTTGTCCATTAGAAAAATATTACATCAAAAAAATATACTTACCATTTTTCCATTTTTTTAATATAAAAAATAGGTACCTACATAAAATCACCAAAAAACTATTTTCTGCGCTCCGTAGCTGAAAAATGCTATTTCAGTCCCTATTTTTAGGGACTAAAGTGTCACTTATCATTTTTGTATTTCAAATACAGTTTTTGTTCAGTTATTTTTTTATCTTCTAACAGCCCATGAAGACTAAAGCCTAAGCACCATGTACTGTGGGTGTACTGGGGAAGTCCGACTCACACAGCCAGAGCTGGAAACATCTGTAGGGATTTCACCAGACCCTTAAGAGGATATTTTTAAAATAAAGTTTTTCACCTGGTTGTGATTTTATATGATTATACATATAAATTAAAATAAGCTTGTCCCCCCCTAAAATTTTAGTTGCCCCCTCTGAAATCAAAACCTGGCTACAGGCCTGGGTAGGTGGTAAAAAAATAGTGTTGTAAATGTGACTTTTTTCTTTGTAGATTGCTGTACATATCTGATTACAATGTTGTTAATATTAACCAAAAACTTAGATTTCCTTCATACTTACACTGTCAAATTGCCATCAACATTATCATGTGCAATAACATAATATTTTAAAATGTTTGAGCTAAACCATTTTGGCAGCTTCCCTGGAGCAGTACTGTTCTGGATTTGATTCAAACTCTGTATTAGTTGAGTCATAGTTTCTACTGGATTGTTATCACTGGAAGACACTACTAACAAACAAGCTAGAAAATGTTTTGTATATTCGTGGTCTGATGGATATTGCACTCTAAAAAATGTGTCCCTCCAGCTCTCATACCAAGGGGTTGAACAAGGAACTTCTAGTTTATAGTCTTTTGCTTCGTGTACTTTAATTTTTGGTTCTAAAGCTTCCCTTACTGACGAATTAAGCAGTTTTCTAGCAAGAGTAGTTTGAGGGGGTCGTAGTTTTATATCCAAAAATGTCATTTTAAGATTTTTTATTACCGTAACAGCCCCAGTTGGATCCTTATATGTTGCTGAAATAATCAAAGGCAATACATAGTATTAAGGTTAAATTTCAATATGTAAAATTTATTTCTGAAGTGGTAGGTATGATCAGAAAAACACCAAATTTGGCATGTGTGTTGAAAAGCAAAGATAGGTAGTGCTAGGAACTAACGTAATTGTAAATATTGCATTTAGGGCAATATTTCTATTTTACCATATACCTTAAATAACATTAAATATCCCTGTATCAGTAGCTATTACTAGATGTTTTAGTACAGTGTACAAAGTTTAATTTCAACACACCTCCTTTGAATCATGGCTTACAAAAATCTATGCATTAAATTTTGTTGTTATTCAATAACTAAGTACAGATAAATAAGCAGGTCACATAAAGATAATGGGAGGATATAAAAGGAAACCATTAAATCTTTATTGAAAATTAAAATTAAGTAAAAACATTGTCAGTAAATTAAATGTACACAAAGTGCTTACCATCATTCGTAAGCTTAGAAAAGGGCTGCAGAAGTTCTGTGAAATCCAAATTATTTTTCTCACAACATTTTTCGGCTGTAGGAGTACACATAACTCCAATTTGTGGTGTGAATGCATCTTTTATAAATTCTTGAGGACTTTGTTTGCATTGAAACATGTTTAGGTTAAGCTCTTAGTGTTTAAAAGGCTTTTCAGGTTATCTTGTTGCTGAATGGAAATAGCTTCTACATTGCTTGTTGTCTAAATTTACCGCAAATACAATTTTTCCCCCCCAGAAATCCACGAAAAGGCAATTTTTCTACTGGAAACCCCCTAAAAATGAAAACCACCTAGTTGTCACCCAGCTGATTGATATGGCATTTGACGGAACGTCCACGTATAGGCAACTTGAAATACTTTACCATCGGTGACGCCACGTGGTTCGCAGGAAATTTTTCTCCTACGCAGGATTTTTATTTAGCTATAAAATAAATAAGCCCCTAAAATATTGGTACTAATAATAAATCACCCCTTGTAATTTTGAATTCATTTAGCTATAAACTTTGAAATAAGAATTTTATTTGCAGGACCATGGTTCTCAATGTTAATATTGGACTGCAGGAATAGTTCTATGATTTTTTGGTTGCATAGGATCACCAGCAGGAATTTTTATTACTTTGATAACAATCCCAACCTTCCAAAGACATTAAAGAAATTAGATAATAAATAAATAAATAAAAAATATTTTCAAAAACTAATAAGTTTTGTTCAGGAAAAGGCATGAAGTGCTAAATGTATAAGATCGTGGTTTGTTGGTAAAAGATGTAAGTAAACAAAACGAGTTTGTAACTGTTGACAAAAATTGTTTGTTTTGCATAAATGTATAAAAGAAATAAGCGGAAAGGTCTCCAACAAGTAATTTGAATCAAGGCCTTAATTTTGCCCGAAGCGAGTTGAATGTGATGTCATTATGACATCACCGGGAAATGTTAGTGTCGCGCATTGGCCGAAAACGAAATATTTTGAAGCAGAGTTGAAAGGCGCAACTGTTGAGTATTGTCGGTAAATGTGAAATTGTCATGTGTTTATCCGTTGTTGCTAATTTAACGCCATTGCTGTTGACTGTTCCTACTGTTCTCTAGAATCAATAACAGCTGACGTCAGAGTTTGTTCCATCGCGATATCAGTTAAGCGGTAGGGGGGTAGTGCACTTGTAACTTGGCTAGTAGTGTCATGTATCCGCGCAAGTGGTTCTACAATCGTTCTTATGTTTTGTGATTAAATTCCTAAATGTGCCGTTGTTTTTTGGTGTAAGTTTATTATTTAAAATGTCTAGGACCTGCCCTGACCAGTACTCTAAAAAGTTGACCTAGCTGAATCTGTTTCAGCGTAGTTTTAAGTAACGTGCTGTGGCCTTCACCGGCGAATTAATGTTGACATTGACGGTCTTTAGGCAAAGATTGCAAAAGGCCAATAGAGGTCAACTGTTTACATATTAGACTTAAGTAGTATTTCTTATTTAAAAATTAGTAAATATCTGTCTGTCAATGCTTGCTGGGTTAGGATTCAAGCTTTCAAGTTATGATTATAAGCTATCCTACGACCTGTGACCTCCTGACTTCAATCATGCAAGTTATCAAACAAAAAAATACAGCAAACTTAAAGTATAATAAGCTTAAGTTGAGTACTGAAACAAATGTCAATAACACATTTTTGTGATATTTTCAAGTTGTTTCTTTGCAATGGCTTGTTTAAAATTCCTGCTTAAAACTTGAATAAAAAAAAATTACAAAAAAATAACTTCATCCTGCCCAACAGTAGCAAAACAGGTTGTATGGGTTCTTGTTCTTGGCGTCAAGACTGAAAAACGAAACAAAAATTAAACCCTCACTAGCTTTCTGTATACTGATAAATAGTAATTAGCAAGTACACATTTTACATTCTGTATCAAGCTGGGTGAAATAGCATCTGGATAATAAAACATCAAACATGACGCCACTAATGAACGTAAGGCAGTTGTTGTTTATGCCTACTTAAGCATTACTGGTTGCAGATCTCTAAGCCATATTTACTTTATTATATTGGGATAATTTCGCGCCAAAAATATTTCGTTTTAAAACTAGCCACCTTTTGTTTATTGTTATTATTTTGAATACTAGAACTATTTATTTACTAATTTGTTTATATGATTTGTATTGGGAAGCAGGAACACCAAAATAATTGCGTTTTTATAAATAAATTATGCATTGCTTGTCTATTGTGCTTGTTTTTATTTTTAATGTCAATTTACTACTTTGTTTAAAAACATGCAATGATTCCTAATAAGTGGTATTTATTTTTTTTCAGGCTTTTTTATTCTCCACTATGAATTTACGCATCTGTGCATCAAAGGTAAGTGGTTATTATTAACAAAATTAACATCATAAAAAGGCGCCTAATCAGTTTGGCGTCCTCGATGGGTAAAAAACCGGTTTTTCAAATCAAAGTTCGATTATTTTGAAAAAGGCAACTTTTTGAAAACGCACGAAAGTATATGAGCGTTTTACCGATTTTGTACAATGTGTCATGTGTTTGTACATATAATTTCCATTTTTTATACTGCTGTTATCCCTTATTTAATTTAAGGGTCCCCACAGAAAAGCGTTTCATAGAACCAAATAAATTAAATGTAAAAAAACTACCAACATTTCTATGTATATGTATTAGTTTAATGTTTTTCCTTTATATGCTAAATCTTTATGGTTTTTATTGATGTTAATTTGCCTAAAGTAAATTTTATAAAGTGTAATATTTCATTTTAATATTTTATTATCTATCTAAACCATTTTTTAATCTAACCCAATTACCATATTGGTTACTTATTGTTTAATTATTAACTAAACATAAGGTTAAAACCCAGCAAGTAAGTGTTTATATTTTAATCATCATTTTGCATACTCGAAATTCAAAAATAGATAAAACCACTTGTAGTTTTTTAATTAATATATTGGTGGTGGTGGCTAACCCTAATTTTTTGTTGGTAGGCATTGTTTTAACAAAATTTGTTTGCACTTCTAATTTTTGCTTACCTACTCATTGGTCATTTTTTAGGTAAAAATATGCCTGAGATTAAGTAGCAAAGAACAGATACATTTGTTAACATCTGTTTTGCTGCCAACATACCTCACAGTCGCTGTAAGAAGGGATAGAACTACCAGGATACTTAATGTGATATTATAGGCGGCAAAACAGATGTAAATAAATGTACAGTCGTGGCTAAAATAAAGTTTAATTTTCCATAAGACAAACCATTAAGGATGAAACTTTCTTAGGGAAAACAGTTGTAAATAAATGTACAGTCGTGGCTAAAATAAAGTTTCATTTTCCATAAGACAGAGCGTTAAGGATGACACTTTCTTTTGGCCGCGACTCTGCCTGTTGTTCGCTACTATGGTGACTGCAACCTATGGTCAAATAATACTTATTTATCTGTCAGACAACTTTTAAATTGTGTTCTAGGAGATAATTCACAAATTCACGACAACGTTAGATTATGGTGTATTGAAAACCGGTTAAAACAGTTTCAGTTTAGTTCCGCTTATGTAGTAGTGGTCAATATCAAACCTTTATGATGCCACAGAGAAAAAATCCGTTTACTATTAATTATTAGGTAATTTCTAAATGCTTTACTGGGTATGTAATGCTTTCATCATCCTCTTATAACAAGCCAAAATTTTTGGAACTGACTTTTTAACCTCTTGATAATGCATAGGCGTCGAGTATGGGGGAGGGGTGAACATCCCTCCGTCTGATCGTTTTAGAAGACTGCAAACATAGTTCAGTTTGCAACCGTTTTCTGGGTTTTAACTTACATAGGTGTCTCCTTTGCCTTTCTGGTTGACAAAATTGCGTTATGTTATATATTATTATTTTTGTTACTTCCGTTTATATAGTGGTCAATAAAAAACCTTTATATGTATGATGCCACAAAGGAAAAAAACCGTTTACTATTAATTATTAGGTAATTTCTGAATGATTTACTGAATACGTAATGCTTTCATCATCCTCTTATACCAAGCCACTTAAAAAATTTTTGAACTGACTTTTTAACCTCTTGATAATACATAGGCGTCGAATATGGGGGAGGGAAGGGGTGAAAATCCCTCCGTCTGACCGATTTAGAAGATTGGAAACATAGTTTGCAACTCTTCTGGGTTTTAACATGCATACATACATGTCTCCTTTCTGGTTGACAAAATTGCGTTATGTTATATGGGTACATTATGGTACATTTTTTGTTACTTTTTAAAAACATTGAGTTTAATTACTGATAAGCAAAACTCATACCCGCAAAATCTTATCATGACTAGATAACAAGGCTCTGTGTACCCGATAACTTTTTGATAGAAGTGATAAGGTTATTTAAATTTTATTTTCTGCGTTATATAAAAAATTTATGATATAAAAGCTGCCTCCTGTTTTATCTGCTAAATATTTTTACAAAAATCGTGTAAATAATAAATATATGGATTAAAACATCATATATAATTTGTGTCCCATGTCATTTTTTTTCTGTTCTTTTCGTGCAGCACTCCATCCATATCATAGGGTTTTTACTCTCGATTTGGCAACATGTGACATCATCTTTTAAATCTAAGGTGTATCAACTTTTAAGTAGTTTTCTATGAACTCTTAACTAATTATCAGTATAAGATGGAGGAATTTACGTTTCGTGAACTGTTCTTTACACCGATAAATTTTTTGTATTTCCTCTAGTTCCCTTCAGTTCCTTTAGCGCTTCATCAAATTCTTCCCTTAGAATAATGGCATTTCTCTTCTATTCTTTGTCAACTTTTTCTAAGTTGCCAAACTCCTCTGCCAAACTCTCCTCTGTGGGTGTACTAGTGTACTCAGGGACGTATCATCCAACAAGCCAAAGAAGCCCGGGCTTAGGGCGAAAAACTATTAGAAACGTG
The DNA here is from genome assembly GCA_963971165.1 of Philopedon plagiatum. Taxonomy (NCBI): domain Eukaryota; kingdom Metazoa; phylum Arthropoda; class Insecta; order Coleoptera; family Curculionidae; genus Philopedon; species Philopedon plagiatum. The sequence continues at coordinate 16,425,747 of OZ020198.1, read as the reverse complement.
CTTTTTAAAAGTAAACAGGAAATTGAAAAAAAATTGTTCAAGTAGTTTCAAGTTTTCGCACCAACAGACTGACAGACGGACATAAAAACTATTTTTTTTAAGATTTAAAAACCCCAAAATCTGATCTGAGATCTGAAAAAATTTGGAGAGGTCATTTTATCATTTTTTCACGAATACAATACTTCCTTTAGAGAGGGAAGTAAAAAGATCGACACAATCTGGATGTTGCGCGCGGGGGGGGGGGGCTTAATGTGCCTGTATGGCTTACTACACCACTGGGTGTACTTTACCTATTTTATCTATTTAGATTGCTGCTGTGTGCCGACTCATTTCACAAAAAAGTGTAGGAAGCTTAACCTCGTGCACCCTTAGGTTCGTGGAACTGCTATCTTCACTATTGTGACTATTCTAAGTAAAAAACATACAGTTTGGCTGTCTGTAAAGGACATTAATGAAAAAAATTACTCAGTTAATTTCAAAATTTTTTCCACCATTGAATAGTTTATCTGTCCGATAAACTCAGATTATCTACTAGAATAATAGAATGAGACATAAACTATCAGTATTAATTGCAAATAATTCTTGCAATACTTAAGGCGACAAAACAAATTTAATAATTCGTTTTAACTTGCAGCGAACATAAACGTTTAAATAAGAAATCAGTAAAAAATATTTTTGTGTAGGTGGACGATTATTGCATAATGAATTGTCATAAAATGAGGTTTCGTCATCGTGTAGATAATTACTACTGTAGTTAATTTTTTTTGGTCAAGAAATGAAGTTTTTCTTGTTAGTTGTTATAATTGCCAACTGGTTTGATTAATGCATCATGTTATGCCTGTACGTAAGGGTTGGTCGGAAATATTTAGACTTATTTAAAGCCTTTGACACTGATATTTGTAAAATCCTTCATGGTTACACCCACTATTACCGATGGGATCTATTACGGTGATACTGGACTATATTTTTACAGTGTTAATTATAGTTGAAACATCTAAAAATACGAATAAATAACACAAAATTAGATTACGTATGAATGGTGTAAAATTTGGTGTCTTAGAAGCAAATTGTTATAAATTATAGTACAAAGTTATTGTAACAATTAGCACATTTTTAAAACGGAACTAATTATTATCTCGAAAATGCTATGCAGTATTAAGCTATGATATTAAAGGGTAAATGAATTTTCTTATAGGTTAGTTAAATATTTTTAAGGGTGTTGTCCAGTTTTTTACTAAGCGAAAGTAAACGGTTGGTTTCTGGATATGGAAACGTAAAACGTGAATATTTTTTTGATAATACATGTAACAGAACATCCTTATTTAGCTGGAGTCATTTTTCCATTTTTGTCAGGCAAGTTAGAAGAATTGCCTCTTAAATATCGTTGAACTATGTACTTTCAGCACAATGGGTGTCCTGCACATTATGCTGCAGAGGTAAGGGATTGGCTCAATCGCAGATTTGGAAATCGATGGATGGGCTGAAATGGTCCAATTTTGTGGCCTCCTAGGAGTCCCGATTTGACAGCTTGTGATATGTTTCTCTGGGGGCGCATTAAACAACTAAGATATGAAAGACCCATTGAAAGTGACGAAGACGTTTTAAAGCAGAGAATTTTAAGAACGATAGAATTGATTTCACTGAAAGATATAAGAAAAATCTTTAGCCATTTTTGACGTCAGTTAGAAAAATGCGTAGAATATGGAGGAGAGGTTTTTGAAAAATAAACATGATGTGCCATTAATTTTTTTAAAGTTTAATAAAATAAATATTTCTGGAATATTACAATTATTATTTAATATTCTATTAGTAATTTTCTTTAACCTATATGAGTCTGTAATTTTGGATTATAAATATTCTATGCTCTAAAGACAACATCTTTATTATTTTGACAAATACGTCACAGTTATCAAAGGTGTAATCAAATAAAAAAAGGTGACAATGTGACTTGGAAAAATTTTGATTTTAAAATATTTAAATTTTTAAATTTTTACTTAAAATCTGGAATAAGTATTCTTTTAAAATTTAAAACAACTTTTTTATTTAACATTTTGCATTAAAATTTTAAAAAGGGTAACTTTAGGTACTCTTAACCAAATTTTACGTTTTTGTATTTTTTGCATACCCCGACAAAAACAATATTGTTGGCATCGTGGATATTATTTTTAAAGCAAGCAAAACTTTTATAAAGAATGACCTTTCACTTTTTGGCCCATTTGTCCTCTTGTCTACCCCATCCGTGAACATACTGTATGTATTATGTAGGTAAACACCATCTATCTTTAGCAACAATAGGAACTATTTACGTTTTTTTTTCAGTTTTAATGACTTCTTGGGGTGTACTGAATCCATTTATAATTTACTGTCAAATGACGCACAGACTTGTTAATTCGTTTATTATTTAAAACAAATTCCAATAATTGATTTTCTTGTACAATTATCGAGCTGGCTGCAAAAAAAATATTAATAAAAGTAACATAACTGGAAAATTGTAGGTAGATTTGCTTGATGATAACTTAAACACAACAACACTAAAAATAGAAGCTCCTGGTATTAATAGAATTTCCATTTTTTCAGAGGGTCAGGGTAAAGTTTCTGTTAAAGATAACAAAATATTGCATTGTTTTTATTAAGCCAGTATCAGACAAAACATCGAGCAAAACATGATTTGTAGATTAGTTACCTGAATAGTTAGCTTCGTCTTATCTATTCTTTTCCAGTGTATACTATATTACTATTGGGTAATCAAAGTAATGAGATCTACGGTAATATATAGGAAAACATTCACAAAACAAGTATTTATCTCCATATACCAAAAATTTCAATTTTAACAATGACCAAACAAACCCCAACATAAAAATAGGTGTGCGAGACGAGACCTATCCCCATTTTGACCCTCATAACCCGAACAATTTTCACTACATGTGAAAAAGGGGAGTAACAATAATAGGGCCAATAATTAGTCTTCCATTTGAGTAAATCGTTTCTCCTTTATATTACACAAACTATTAAGTAAAAAGTAGAAAGAATTCATAAACTCTTTATTTAGAAGTAGCAACTCCACTGTTAACAGTTTTTTTAATTTGGAGGGACCAATTGTACTGGCATATGAATCGTATATACGAAAAACCCAAACTGTGAACCTGGCCGTGGCGGCTATTCAGGTGAAGTGGGTGAGGTGCCACTTCACCAGAAAATCCCACAAATAATATAGAAATTTAATTTTCTATTCGCTGGCGCGCTATGTCCTCTTCCAATAAATCCGACAGAACTAACCGGGACCGAACGCCGTGGTATTGTTACAAGGTGTTGATCGCATGAACGGATTGCCATGACAACGTCCAATGTTTAATGTATTTTTCCCATTGGAATATGACTGGAGGAAAGCAGCCGGTGAAGTGCTTGCCGTTTAAAAGATCTTCAACTACCCCGTAGATGTAGTTTTCGTGGCTTTGTTTTTATTTTGCCGGTGAAGGTATAATTATGTTTTGTGATTTTTAATTAATTTTAAATTAAGTAGTAGGTAGTGGTATACTAGTATTTATCCACTTCACATTATGAATCCTGTAAATATTTTTTGTAATATCTTGAAAACGTCATTTAATCGATGGGAAGAGGAAGATAAGAAAGATATTTTACTTATACGGGGCGGCGCAACGTTTCATTTGTCCCTTTCTGCAAAAAGTTAAAAAAGTGGCAGATTATGGAATATCCATTTTTAGTCTTCCTGGTTGGTTACATATGCATCCCTTTACTGTCCAGCTACAAAAGCCTAGAATATGCCACTTCTCTCGCTCATTCATACCCAGGGTCTTTATATTATGAGACAAATTGCCTGCAGATGTTGTCTCTTCCCCTCCCAACCTAAAATCCTTTAAATTCCGTGCCAATAGATTGCATCTCTCTTCTTTTTAGACGCCCACGGTACGTTAGTACTAGGCTTGAAGTCTACGTGGGCTGTCCTAGATAAAAAAAAAATCGGTCAAGTGCAAGCTGTACTTGCACAATTAGTGTTCCGTGCCATTAGCCCCCCACTTAAATTATTAATAGTAATGCACTAGAGTTTCGACTGAGCTAAATTAAAAATTTTGAAAAACGCATAAAGACAAACGTTGTTTCTTACATCGTAAGAAATATTTTTTGTTGAAAAACTTTTCCTCTCAGCAGTTATAAGAAAATAAACAATTAAATTGTTAATAACAATTGATCGCGCTAGAATTTTTCAATCCTGATAATTTTGGCTCATACTAGACCTAATTCTTAATGTTCATGATTTTTCTCAGATTTTTCTAAGCGATTCTTTTGGTGATAAGGGTGGGGATCAGAGATTTTTAAGCGTTTTTCCCAAAAAATGTTTAAAAACACGCATAAAAAATACATCATAATATTGTCAAATTCGTGCTTCAATTAGCTTTCATTTGACACCCTAGACTATGCCCTTTAAATTTTTTTCCATTTCCTAATTTATCCCCTGAAATTAACCCCCAGAATCAAAATTTGACTTTTTAATAATTTTCGCTCAATCTACACCTAATTCTCAATGTTCTTGATTTTTTCAGATTTTTCTAAGCGATTCTTTTGGTGGTAAGACCAGAGATCGCATGATATGACTTTATTTTGCTGATACAATATATCGGCCGATACCGATATTTACGTGCCGATATACCGATACCGATTTATCGTATCGGCAAAGACATACGTACATATTTCAATGTTTAGTTTTTATCAGGGTTAAAAAGAGTCAAGACTTAAATCACTGAATTAAATCATGTGAATTAATTCATGCCAACCCTGGTTTTCATAACGTGGAATATACGTAAAAAAATACAAAATACGAACCTCCAATTTGCTAAATCCTGTACGTATTCTGTATCAATTTCCGTTTTTCGTTCGTCCGCTGTCTGATTGGGCGAAAACGAAAATCGGGGAAGTCCCGGTTTACCATTCCGTCACGCGGTAACGCGGTACCTATAATGTTTCTGATTGGTGAAGTTTCGGGAAAGTCTCCCTGTTTAATGTTTCTAGTATTGCTTTCTGAAATTCTTAATTTATTTCTCCGGAAAAAGGCCTCAATTATACTACAGTTATGTTATAAATGATTAGATATTATTAGTGCCTTTAGAAGAGTCAAAATATCTTATTGAAGTGGTGAGTTCCAGTACGGAAAATAATGAATTGCAAAGCTAATGACGCTGGTAAAAAAAGAACGATTGGAGACTATGTTGGAGACACTAGTAGTGAATTGGAAAATAGAAAAAAAATTAAAAGTAGTGAAAAAGGTAAAAGAAGCCTCTAAAACAGATATATCTGAAAATGAGAAAGGGATGTGTAATATCTGTAAAAGAACAATCTCTTTGGGTGGAGAAGGAAGACACGCGAATACTTCTAACTTAAAGTCACATTTAGGAAATTGAAATTATCACGAAGAAGAATTTCGCAACTTACAAAAAAAGGGTAAGTACGGTAAGCAGATTTTTAAAATCTATGTATTTTTCTTGTTTACAAACTTTTATTCAACCTGCTTTGTATTTTTTATGTTGGTTTGTTAGTTTTATTTATTTGTATGTTAGACATAAATCTTGTTATCTTGTAATACAATTTTGACCCACTTCCACATATCGGATCAATTTATTTTTGTTTGTAATTTTGCACACTTACTACTTATTACTTATACAGAGTGTCCCACGTAGAAGTTCCCCCCTCCCTTATCTTCGTTAGTTTTTAAGATATCAAGATGAACTTTTTTTGTTATACAGGACAGCTCAAGTACTTTTTGGTCATGCTGTCAAATTTGACGTACTGTCGCTTAAATTAAAACTAACGTTTAAGCCCGTTATTTAAGAAAAAGGGGGTTTTCTTCCACTTTTTAAATTACAGTACATATGTTACGGTTAATTTGGATACTTGGCTGGTTTACAAACTAACCAGCTAGTTTGCAAACTAACTAAAGACACTGTTATTTTGAAGGAATCAGCCATTTCCCACAAAATAGCAGATGGTTTATAAACTAGCTGGTTAGTATGCAAACTATCGATTTGCTTCAGTTAAGATGAGGATTTTATTGAGGTTACCTTAACCTAAAAGTCATGTTTTGTTTGTTGTCCAGAAAATCTAGCCAACGGTGGATCGGAGGGCACCCTAAGGCCGGAACAGGGTTAGCACCTGGTTAGGGGCCCTGACCAGTCTCTTTCCTTGCAGGCGAAGAGGGATCGGTGCGAAAAAATCCACTATTGTTCCTTATGTACAGATTTTTCATTACTGCATGCGCAGAGGAAGGAACAATAGTGGATTTTTTTCGCACCGATCCCTCTTCGCCTGCGAGGAAAGAGACGGGTCAGGGCCCTTAACCAGGTGCTAACCCTGTTCCGACCTTAGGGTGCCCTCCGATCCACCGTTCGCTAGATTTTCTGGACAACAAACAAAACATAATTTTTAGGTTAAGGTAACCTCAATAAAATCCTCATCTTAACTGAAGCAAATCGATAGTTTGCATACTAACCAGCTAGTTTATAAACCATCTGCTATTTTGTGGGAAATGGCTGATTCCTTCAAAATAACAGTGTCTTTAGTTAGTTTGCAAACTAGCTGGTTAGTTTGTAAACTATCCAAATTAACCGTAACATATACAATACAGCATTGACCTATCATTCAGCGCCGGCCGGCAGTGTGTCAATGAACAAGTGTAATATCTACGAGCCTAAAAAAAATTGACAAAATGCAGATGGAGCTGAGATGGTGATGTTTTTACATTATGTATAATATTAAAAAAATTAGAATTGAAGTATTAATATGCATATTATTAAAGAGAATTTATTTTCTGTACTCTTATACACCAAATAAAATAGTTGTTTTGGACTTCCAGTGTCATTTATACTTTGCTGGCCATAGCGTTTAAGAAGTTTCGTAATGTTTTAGATTTAGTATTAATAGTGTTAGGCTTTGTTTAAATAAAAATATTACTCTTCTACACAAAAATGTATTTTATTTTATATATTTAGTATTGCCTTTCGTAGGTATATGCAGTAAGAACCCAAAATTCTTCGTTTTATATTTGCCGATACATCGGCAATTTTTCTGACGATACGATACCATACCGATAACCTGCAACAACTTCCAATATGCCGATATAACTATATCAATATCGGTATCGTGCGATCTCTAGATAAGACTGGGGGACAACAATTTTTTAACGTTTTTCCCAAAAAAATTATTTAAAAAATGCATACAAAAAATACATCATATTGTTGAATTCGTGCTTCAATACGCTTTCATTTGACACCCTACACGTTGCCCTTAAAAAATTTCCATTTTCCAATTTACCCCCTGAAATTGGCCCCAAGAATCAAAATTCAACTTTTTGATTATTTTTTGCTCAATCCACCTAATCCTCAATGTTCATGGTTTTTCTAAGCGATCATTTTGGTGATAAGGGTGGGGGACAGCAATTTTTAAGCGTTTTTCCCGAAAAATGAATACAAAAAATACATCATATACAGTGTGGTCCATTAAGTGTGCATCAAATGGGAAATTTCTTTATTAGTTGCACAACCGAAATATAGATACCGCCAAAAGATAGTGCATGTCCGATAACCATATCAGGTGCACTTAGATTGGCTTCAAGTCAAACAGCATACAGGGCAGGTCAAAAAATACAAAAATCGTTCAAGAGTAAAGTACCCTTATTTCGAAAAATACAGAAAAACTTTATTAAGAAAAGTTGTTTGGAATTAAAAGATATGTTTAAATACAAAGTCATATCCTTCTATTAAAAAAAATATATGTTTTTTGAAAATTTAATTTTTTTTCCACATGGCATCGACTCCTATGGTCATTAGTTTTTTTATCATGCACATTATTATTAGAAAAGTAGTTGCCTTGGGTTGTGCAGCTAATAAAGAAATTTCCCATTTGTTGCACACTTAATGGACTATACTGTATATGATGTCTTTTTGGTATTCATTTTTCGGGAAAAACGCTTAAAAATTGCTGTCCCCATCCTTATCACCAAAAGGATCGCTCAGAAAAATCTGAAAAAAATCATGAACATTGAGAATTAGTCCTAGATTGAGCAAAAATTATTTAAATTGAAGAATTCTAGCGCAATGAAGTGTTATAAACAATATAATTAACTGTTTATTTCCTGATAACTGCCGAACCATTGGTTTTAGAGAAAAAGTTAAAAAAAATATTTATCACGATGCTAAGAAACACCTTTTGTCCTTACAAGTTTTTAAACAATTTTAATTTGGCTCAGTCGAAACGCGAGTTGCATTACTATTATTACTGTTCCCCGCCCTTATCACCAAAAGGATCACTCAGAAAAATCTGAAAAAATCACTAATATTGAGTATTAGGTGTAGAGTTGTAGACTGAGTCAAAATTATCAGGATTGAAAAATTTTAGCGCGATCAATTGTTATAAACAATTTAATTGTTTATTTCCTTATAATTGCTAAACCATTGGTTTTAGAGAGACTTTTTCGACAAAAAATATTTCTCACGATGGCGATGCTAAGAAACAACTTTTGTCCTTACAAGTTTTTAAATATTCTTAATTTGGCCCAGTCGAAACGCAAGTACATTATTATTACTATTATTGCTGTCCCCCGCCCTTAACGCCAAAAGGATCGCTAGGAAAAATCTGAAAAAATCACGAACATTGAGAATTAGATGTAGATTGAGCGAAAATTATCAGGATTGAACAAACTCTAGCGCAATCAATTGTTATAAACAATTTAATTGTTTATTTCCTTATAACTGCTAAACCATTGGTTTTAGAGAAAGTTTTTCGACAAGAAATATTTCTCACGATACGAGAGTGCATTACTATTTATAATTTAAGTGGGGGCTGCTGGCACGGAACACTAATTGTGCAAGTATAGCTTGCACTTGACCGATTTTTATGGATTGTTTCGTCTTAGAAGGTAAAGCTTGTATTACGAAGCTGAATTGGTTGTCCTACTTCTTGATTTAAAATTAAGTTTTACTGAAGTAAAGTGTGAGTTTTGCATGTCTCGTACTCTGATCACTTGCAGTATCGCTCGATAGAAAGAAGGAGGCATTTGAAACGAATCCCAAGCAATGCCAAAAGCATTATTAATACAAATAAAGAAATATTTGTTTATGGTTTACAACGTTACAACCGAAACTACGGTATCATCCTGTTCCTTTTACCGTCCATATATTAGTTAATTACTCAAGGTTAATTATTTATTTCTCTAACAAGGTTTTGGCATTAACACCGTGGGTTTAGGTCCGATTAGATTATAAGATTAGATGTGTGTTTACAAAGGATTCATACCCTATTCTTTCCCCAAACATGGAATAATTGATAATGGTTAGGCGTAAATAGATAATACACATACATAAAATGCTTAACACTTGCACTGATTGGTTTAAAGTAAATAAATATTTATTATTTAAGGTCGTAGTCTTGTGAAAAGAGACAGACTATTATAAACATATATAAACAACAAACTGAATAAATACACTTTGTTTTGATACACACTTTTGTTCATTATAAAGGTTACTAGGTATGCGAAGAATGTTATGAAGCAATATTATCCCACAAGCATACCAAATGCATGTAATGCACTTTATATACAGGGTGAATTTTTTAACTGGAATAAATTAGGTAACAAAAAATTCATCCATTCCTTGAAAAAATCCAAAAACACCTGTGTTTTTGATTCAACAGTTTTTTTGCATTTCCGTGAATTTTACCCTTATATTCCTTTTTTATGCCCTTTTCCGCTAGCTATCACAATACATGCATTTGCATTTGAAAAGAAAAGTTGGGTTAGTTTCTATCCTTGGATGAAGGATAAAATTCACGGAAATGCAAAAAAATTGTTGAATAAAAAACAACGGTACCCGTGTTTTGGGATTTTTTAAGGAATGAATGAATTCCTTGTTACCAATTTTATTTCAGTTAGAGAATTCACCCTGTATTAACCTTTAAAATTTTATATTAAAAGAACCTGTAGTTAATGCTGTTCTACAATAAAAAATAGTCTGTCTCTTTTCACCAGACACCAACCTTAAGGCGGCATTTTCCACATGGCGACTGGCGTCCATTTTGGCCACCTTAATTTCACTTTGACATGGTTTTTCGGCTTTATTAACAATAACATTATAAGTTTATTAAGTATAGCTTCATATCCTGCGAGCAATTTTCAGTCAATTATTTAAAGTTTAAACGCGTGTAATGATTTCATTCAGAAGATTAATATGTTACAAGATTTATGTTGACATTTTTTCTGTCACTATAGGACCTCAATATTCTTTGTACATATTGTTATCCAAAAATAAATCATAAAATATCTTGAAACTTTTATTAATACGTTAAAAAATACCTGTAGAATATGAAGATATACCTAATATACTTATAATGTTGTTAAAATTTTTAAAAAAGAAAAACCATGTCAAAATGAATTAAAAGTAGTGGATAAACTCTGTTATTGGTGGGCTTCTCTGTTTCAAAGGAAACCGAAGTTACTTCTTTTCCTTGAGAATTGCGGGGACCTGAACAAACCCTTCTTTCTAGGCGCATATTTTTGGTGCATGTATTTCTACCTGGAACTTAAGCTATCAAAATATATGTTTATCATTTTTAATTCATTAAATACCTAGATAATAAAAGTTTCTAAAGGTGATGTCATTTTCCGCATGCAAATATCAGTAAGCTTAATAGTCGTCGTTCAAATAACGTACGATACATAATAAATAATTAGCTGCGGAATTAACTACATACATTTTAAGTATAAAAGTTTTAGTGTTAAGGACTGAACAGCAGATCATAGACACATGTCAGAAGTCATATACTTATATTTTTCATATTGTATATATCTTATATATTTATATTTTAGAATTTCCAGAAAATTTTCAGACTGATAAAGCAGTATCCGCGTTAATATTACGTTCTTTCTCCCAATGTACCTGGATCGGTAGCTTTCCCTCTACTCGGCGCATGTCTGTCGTGGTGGACGGTCGCTCATCTAACTTACATTCTAAGTATTAATGCTGGCGTACCCCAAGGGTCAGTCGTAGCACGAACCCTATTTCTTCTTCACATTAATGACCTGCTCTCTTCAACTACCAATCCCATCCACAGATACGCTGATGATAGTTCTCTTCATTCCAACATTCATTTTTCCAGGCAAGTCTGAAATCAAGAGCTGGATAGTTTTTTTTTATTTTTTTTTAAATGGGGCGTAGTCGAAGCACGCTTCGAACAAGTGGCCCCACTGAACATCTCCCATTGATCCAACGGTACCGCCATTTCTGGCATATCTTCGCTAGTATCGGGCGGTCTTAGATTCTTCAGCCTACGTCCCCCGTCCACAGTATGTGATTAGGGGTTCGGCCTGTTTTACCCCCTACCTTCGCTATTTCTCACTCTTATTATGATCATCCTGGCGGGCGCCCATATGTCCTTTGTCTCTCATTTCTTTCTGTTTCCTTATTCTTCATTATCCTGATTATCATTTCCTGGATGATTCCCCATCTCTGTCCACTCTCAATCATGCTTTCCACAGGGTTATCTGCGTGAAGCTGATATCCGAGACTCAAGTAGGTCTTCTGTCTAAATCTTTCCCATCTTGTGCAGTTGAACAGGGTATGTTCCACTGAGTCAGTCTCTCCACAATAAATACACTGATTACTTTCTGCTGCCCCGATTCTATGTAGATATGTCCCGAACGACCCGTGACCTGTAAGGACTTGTGTGGTGTAATAATCCACCTCCCTGTGACCACACTCCAACCATGGCCCGAGGTGAGGGATTAACCTCTTTGTCCACTGCCCCTTTGTAACGTTATTGCCCCACATTTCCTGCCATCGTTCCAGTGTTCTTCGTCTTTCCACCCGCTTGGCCTCGTTTTTATCTCCTTGTGTCTGGTATATATTTTTTCTTTCAATGACTTGTAATTCTATGGGTATAATTCCTGTGATAACCTGGAGGGCCCTGGTAGAGGAGGTGCGATAAGCGCTTGCCACTCTCAAAAGCACCTTCCGTTGTGTCCTTTCCAACATGTCTTTGTATTTTTTTATGCGAACCACTTCGTGCCATACCGGAGCGCCGTATAACAGTATTGAGTGCAACACCCCACTCAGGACTACTCTTTTGCGACTGCGGGGACCACCTATGTTCGGCATCAATTGTGATAATGATGTTATTCTTACTTCCGCCTTTTTTGTTATCATGTTTATATGATCAGAAAACGACAGATGGTTGCCCAGAACTATCCCTAGGTATCTTACTGATTTGCTGGGTTTTATATGGGCTCCCCTTAACTCAAAAACTATGTCTGCTGTTCTTCTCCTCCCTCTAAGGATTACCGCCTCTGTCTTTTCTGGTGCCAGTTCCAGATTATGGCACTGCAGCCACCTGTCCACTCTCCTTAAGGCTTCGTTTGCTCTCAGCATTAGGAATTCAGCATCCTTGGCCTTCACCAAAATAGCCAGGTCGTCGGCAAAGCATATCGCCCTTACGCCTTCCCCCAGATCCAGTCTTAATACTCCATCGTACATAATATTCCACAGGGTTGGGCCCAGTACCGACCCCTGTGGGACTCCAGCTGTCATGTCCCTTTCCAGTCCTGCAAGTTTAATTTTTCGGTCTCTAAGGTAACTTTCGATGACATTTATCAAATACTTCAGTATTTCTCGCCTTTGAAGTTCCCGAACAATGTAGCTCCATGTGACTGAATTAAATGCGTTTCGTATTAGTGATGTAAGGATACGTATCCAAAAATCCGTTGGATCCGAATATTAAAAGAATCCGGATTATCCGGAACCGGCCGAGAACTTGAATACGGATTCGGAATCAAAATAAATTCGCATCGGGTGGTTACTAATGCAAAGTGCAAAGAGAAAACGGAATCGGAATCGAGTGTAAGCGAACAACACGGTCTGCGATTTGGCATATTTGATATTGTGCTTTCTCTTTCTAATGACATTTCCTAAAAAAAGATGGCATAGTTATCGGGGTAACGGGTATCATATGAGATGAGACCCATTGGTTAAACTAGTCCCGCCTCACCCGAACCGAATTCAAACGAGAACGGCGCGACGCGGTGCCTTCTTATCCCTAAACTTCGACTTCGACTGGTATGATACCGATACCGCATCGACCTACCTAGCCGTGTATCCGGATAGAAAATGTTTTAGTCTGTTGCATGCATACGTATACATGATCTGTAACCGCTTTCGCGCGGGTCAAGAAATGGATTCGTATTCGGATAATGGATACGGATATTAGCTGATTCCGATTCCGTATGATTCGGATATCTAATGAATACGGATATTTACAACACTATTTCGTATGTCTAGAGTTATTAATGCACACCACTTCTCCCTCGCCTGTTTTGCCGTATTCATTACAATTTCCACTGCATGGATTGTTGATCGACCACTTCTAAAGCCAAGTTGATACTCGGACAATCCGCCTTTACGATCGATTTCTTCTTCCAGCCTTGCCCTTATCATGGTTTCGAAGAGCTTTCCCATTGTATCTAAGAGGCAGATAGGTCTAAACGCTGACACGCTCTCTAGGGGTTTTCCACTTTTCCACAATAGACACACCCGTGCCACTTTCCATGGTTTTGGGAATTCTTGCGCCAGTAGAAGTTCGTTTAGCGTCGCAAGCACGAAATCCGGTGCGGAATCGATCAACTCCTTGACTGCCTCCGGTGGGATATTGTCTGGACCGGGCGCCTTTCCACTCTTCATTCTTCCTCCTGCCAGGGCAAGTTCTCTTCTGGTAAAGACTTCAATATTTTCTACCACGTTTCCTCTGATCCAGTAGTCCTCTTTGTTTGGAAAGAGCGAGGTAAGTATTTCTCCTTTTATCTCCCGTGACAGATTGTATGGCATTCGCGGGCTTTTTAAGTGTTTTACGGCAATTTTGTATCCGTTTCCCCATAGGTTGTCATTTAGCTCATTACACAGATCGTGCCAGTGTTGCGCTTTGGCCCTTGTGATAAGTCTCTTAAGTTCCTTTCTCTTGGCTTTATATTCTTCTTTCAGCGCTTGTAGTTCCAGGTCGCTTAAGTTACCCCTCGGTGTTTGACGTATGAGTTTTCTCCTAGTAGTAAGGCACTCGCTACTTTTTGTTTCTATTTCTTCGTTCCACCCGTAGGGCACCTTCATATTTTGGATTCTGCCTCTGGCAAAGCAGCTTCTTTTGTACGCTGAGCTTAGCGTTTCCATACAGAACTGCACAGGCACTCTATCAACGTTTTCCATCCTTGTCGTTTTGTCCTCCAGTTCTCTGTGGAATATGACTTTGTCAAAGAATATTTTTTGACGTTCGGTCTTTCGTTTTGAATTGGTTCTTTTTTCTTTGATCCTGAAGTAAATAAAACTGTGGTCACTGATAGGTTCGTCGTCCAACACCCTCCAATCTACAATGTCCCTGGCTATAATCTGAGTAGAACACGTGATATCTATGAAAGATTTACTTTGCCCCCTAACGAAGGTCGGCTTCTCTCCTGTGTTATGCGTTACTAGATCCAGCTGGATAGTAGATGCAGTTCTATGCACCTATCCCTTTCCCAAGATCTTCAGTTAATCTTGGACTGAAGTGCCAACAACTTTCTTCAGTTAAACGCCTCCAAAACCCAGACTTGCTCCCTGTCAACAAAATATCCGGCAACACTAACCTCATCAACATAATGCCCTACTACCCCAAAAGGAAACTCCGTTCTCTCGCTCATCACCGCGCTGTTGGAGATTTATCCTTTTCTACCGATACATCCACGGATTTTGCTCTGAAAAACTAGCCGGTATAATTCCCCCCTTGACTGTTCCTAACAGAATAATAAGATGTTCTTGACGAATGCATCCCTTTACTGTCCAGCTACAAAGGCCTAGAACATCCCTCTTATCTTGCTCATTCATACCTAGGGTCTCCAGATTATGGAGCAAATTACCTGTAGATGTTTTCCCTTCCTCTCCCAACCTCCTATCCAATCCTTAAAATCCCGTGTCAATAGATTACATTCCATTTCTCTTCAGACGCCCACCCCACGCGCGTGCGTTAGTACTCATGCACAAAAAAAAATTCGCCTCAGGTTGAAAGATATGATTGAAATTTTTTTCGAGTTACACCAATTTAAATTTTTTTGCTTTAATTTTTACCAATTTCTGGGCAATATCTCTAACGAAACCTTATACATTTCTAGAATCTCCAGAAAATCAGATAAGGCAAGACCTAACTGATTAAAAAGACACCCTTCTTCAAAGGGGGTTATCAAAATTTAAATATGGTGCTTTATATAAGTAGTTTTTACCACAAGTTATATATTTTTGGAATTTCTACGAAATTTTTTGCAATATCTGCGGTAGTTTTCCTGTTTTTACAATATTTTTTTCATTTGCTTTGACATCTTTAAAAAGATATTATCGGCAATCTCGAAGTTCGGGGGTTCCCCAAACGTTAAAAACTACTTACCTTAGTTTGAGATTATTTTTATTATGGTACTTCCCCATTATAACCACCAGTGGAATTATATCACTACTACTGTATAGTAGTGTATAGTGTGTATAATACCTGTACCTAAACCTTTTGTTACCAAAATTCCTTATTGTATATAAGGGATCAAAAAATCAAGTTGAAATAACCTCATCGTTTTCCTTTCTGAGACACACTATATAAGATAATTTTATGGAGAAGGTACCTATATTTTGTGCTGCTCTGTATGTGTTTAGCGCCAGAAGTCGGAAGTATCCCAAAAGTCAACGTACCTTACAGGATGTTTAGTGGGATGAGACCATAAAACGAACCCTAGACGAACGTAACATTATAGGGTGAAATGACATCCCAAAGGGAAATGAACTTCTCAGCAGACTTCTGGAAGCACTTAATTAACGTGGAATAACATTAAAGAAGTCGGGCTCGGGAGGTAAAGAATTCTAATTGTTCTCTTTTTTGTGCTTTAATATATCTAAATAGCTCACTTTCGTGTACGAAAATACTCTGATTCTAAAAATATTAATATAGTTTTAGGTGGAAATGTTTACCTTTGATTACCGCTGCAACTATCATCCAAATAATTAAAGATTCTACTAGCCCTGCCCTTCTTCCACTTCCAAATTGGTACCTAAACTAATAACCATAGCCGTTTTAGATACTTTGAGTCAGTTAATATGTCCCCTCTCAATTTTCATTTATATAACTCATTTTTCTGCCGTTTTTGGAAACCCTTATGGGAATTTAGCATAGGAAAAAGTTGGGATTATTACTTCGGATAAAAGTCAAAGGACCTCGGCTGTTTGAAGGTAACTGTGCAGCATGACTTCATGGACTTAAGTGAATCCCTGACGGCAGGGCGTCGCGACGCTCATTCCTCATTTGTATCCTTATTTTTTGTATTAAAGACTTTGATTATTTTGGACCAAATTTAAATGATTTTGGACACAACTAGAGGTTGACAATTCCGATTGTTCTCCTTTTTGGTTTTGCTCTATCTAAAATATTCCCCAGTTTCGTACGAAGACAAAAAAAACACCGGATGCTAAAAATATTAATATAGTATATTAATTATATATTATATAATATGCATATTATGTAGTTTTCGGTTAAAATGTTTATCTTCGACTCCCGGACCAATATTCGCCCAAATAATTAAAAATTATAGCAATCCTCCTTGCCACCCCTTCCATATAAGTTCTTAAACCAATAACAATTAAATAAATTCATTATTTAAAAAAAAATCCGCAATATCACCAACTTTTTCGAAGTTCGACTTAAAAAATGCATAAAAAAGTCAAAATCACATAAAAAATGTGACCTTTTTGTTAAAATGACAGTCCGTTCCGAGTCGACCTTCCGATCCCCGTCGTAAATCATCGTTTCCACCAGATCTCCAGAAAATCAGATAAAGCAATATTCGTGGGATTTCACCTCCGATTGATACACATAACTGATTAAAAGAAAACTTTTTTAGCAGGAGGATATAAAAACTGAAATTTTCTCCTTTAATACAATTTTTACCATTCTGGATAGAATCTTTAACGAAAGCTCAACAAGTTAAAAAGATTTGTGATCTACACGAACTTTGCCATCAGAATTGCGTCAAATTTTGGAAAAATTTTACTCCTATATTAAAAAACTTTCACTCTGACATCTTTAAAACCGTGTTAGGGGCAAATATCAAAATTCAGGAGTTTCCAAAACTTTACAAACTATTTACCCGAGTTTAAATGATTTTTTTTTTGTTGATATCACCCAACTAAAATCCTAACGCGGGGGTTGAAAGCAGCTATGACGCAATAAAAAAAATACACATCAATCCTAATTTGTTGAATGATTGGACTTGTCACTTTTCATAAACAAGTTTCCTAAAATTTATATTTGAAATAAAAAAAGAGGAGATTGCCTAATTGTCCGTTTTTTTAAGCGGGAAGCTAGGTAAATAGGTTTCATCCAGTAGTTTATGTATGAATAAAAGGGTAGGACTTTAAAAATTCGGGCTTTGTTAATGAACTGGTGTTCGCGTGTCACTCTGTAAGTCTCTAAAGTCAAGCCCCCCTCGTCGCAATACCCCTGGATCGAAGCGACTTTTATTTTTTATAACAATATGCACATTGCCTTTTCGTAGCCATCAACAGTCGCGCTGTGACCCCTTCTAGGAGTTTTTGACACATATGCTCCATAAATGTCCCCCACCGGCCGTGTCACAGCTGTTAGCGGTATACAAGACGCACACGTGTCTTACCACGAGCCAAGACGATATGTTTTGTCCCCTCTGGTTTTACCATAGGCGACACGTCGAGCGGGACAAAATAAAGATTATTATTTACTATAGACTTTTTTAAACTGGCCTCTTTTTAGATTTGCTATGGTAATACCCATATTAAATTTAATTTTCGGGAATTCTATAAATAAATAAAATTACGTTCGTAAATGGTGTTTAATATTTAGAACCTTTTTCCAATTTACACCCAAAAACTCAATGTCGTAGAGTCACCCATTATGTCTTTTTTGATAATCTGTGGTTTTAAATAGCCCATTAACGCAAGAAAACGTTAACTTTCTTGTCATTCTTTCAGTAACATAATAATAACCTCATCCACTTCAATTCTTAATCCAAAATCTAATTTAAACCTGTCTGTTTCCAGGAAACATGAAAAAACGAATTTGTTTTCGTTTTTTGTCGGCACTGGTACACTGTTCGGTGTCGCAAGTCTTCTAAAGAATTAGGCTGGGTTGCATACATTTTTGTTTTTAAATGTCCCCCCCCCCCCCACAAGAAAAAGTCCAGTGGTCATCAGGAGGTCTTGCAGGCCATTCAATAGGACGTCTTCTTCCAGTCCATCTTTCTGGAAAATTGTCGTACAGATACTGCCTTACAAGAAATGCATAGTGTGGGGGTGCCCCATCTTGCTGAAAAATTTGATTTTCTGGCAGATCACAGTCATCTTCTTCAATAACACTCGTTAAAGCAGGGTCAATAGTGGTATCCAGCATAAGTAGATTTTACCAGTTACATTACCAGGAAGAAAACAAATCTGGGTGGAAAGTTTTCGGTGGGCCACCCTGTATATATCAAAAGAAAATGTACTTTTTAATTTTTTTCAATAACAAAAAATAGTCTGTCTCTGTGACATCATTTGCCTGGAAATTATTAAAGAAGTTCATGGTGATTTTCGTAATTTTCGATAACTGAAATAATAAAACACTGTGTATACTTAAACTGGTACATTAGATCGCTTACTTTATTTTTAACATCGATTAAAAATTGTTGTTCTGTTGCTACTACGGATTTGTAAGATTATTTTATGTTTATTTGGGTTGTTAGCATTCATTATTATCAATAAACTTGACTTGGCCTGCGAGATTTTTTCGACCAAATTTTAATAAATTAGCATCGTTATACATGTTGTAAAAATAATTAGTTTTAACTTTAAACTACGGCTGAAATGCAAACCTATTAAATACATTATTAAAATGTAATGGTGCTATTAAAAACCATCTATAGTAATAAGTTGTAAAAATTTGTTACTCCAAAATGTTAGTATGACACAGGCAGGAGCGCTACTGACTCTCTCCGGCAATGCACGTCAGAAAGCATAGCGTGGGCGAGGTTTGTTATTAAAATTTTAAGCCAACTTTAAGGGGTTTTTAGTAATGGTTTCCTTTTTTCCAGTTTTATGTTTGAGATACCCTTTCACCTGCTTAGCACCAAGGCAATATGGCATTATTGTACTTTGTTAACCCAAATGTGACATGTGCCATTCTATAGAAACAGGATAAATTGTGGTACTCAGAAGTTTGAACAAATATCGTCAATATAAAAAAGTTATTATGTGTTTTTAAATTTTCGATCAAATATGTATTTATTTATACAGCTCTACAGGCCATGAAGGCCGAGGGCTAAAATACACTGAAAACTAATACTAATATTTCAAAAACTATTAGATAATAACAAAAACACAACTATATTAACAAATTTATCTTTGTGCGTATCTTCTCACGGTCTCTTGTCATTATCTTCTGTCTGTCGCTCTTCCCTTCCAGTTTGTAACTGCAATATTCCGAAGATCCTCCTCCTTGTTCCAACCATCTTTTCCGCGGTCTTCCTCTTCGTTTTTTCCTATTTGCCGGATTAGTTTCCAAGTGGCCTTTCTTGTTTTTTTATATATTTACTTCTATTCTAGTATCCTTTTTCTTTCTTTTTAATTTCCTAATAAAATAATCTAATTTCCTTCTTTTCAGATTTATGTTGTATTTACTTTAGGGTATTTTCATTATATTGCCTCTTTTTTCTCCTACATATCTTTTTCATTTCTTTCCTTGTTTCTTTATATTCCTATATATTAGTTTCACTGTTGTTGGTTGTTGGCCATTTGTTTTGCCTTTTTTTTTGCACGATATCAAAAGTTTCTCTACATTCCTTATCGAACCATTCCTTAACTTTCAAATTTCTTTGCCTTCCTGGTATCCTTGCTTTATTTGTTTCTGTTATTGAGGCTTTCATATTTTCAAAAATTTCTTCTGTCTGGTTTTTCTGTTCCAAGTTCTGTATTCTTCTGCCTAACTCTTCCCTCTAATCTTTTTCTATTTTTTCATCCTTTAATGCTTCCGTTTTGTACTTCCGGGTTAAGGTTCTTGCTGCTTTATTCCATTCTTTTTCTTGCTGTTCTTTCTTACATGCAATGAGCACCAAAAATTGGTCCAATCCGCTGTCTGCCCCTCCCTTACTCCTAATATTCATATGTTTCTTTTCAATTAATGCGTGGTCAGTTTGGTTGGTTGTTATTCAATCGGATGACACCCATGTAGCTTTGTGAATCTCCTTTCTTTGCATTTGCGTGCTTCTTACAACATACATTTTGTCAGAGAACATCTTTTTCGAAATTAAATTTTTTCGGATGGTATTAACTTTTCTAAGTAACGGCTTTTTGAAAAAGTAATTAACGAGAAAATAACATACCAAACCTAAGGAAACCTGATCAAACCCCAAAAAGGTTCGTTTGGGTTTGTTCAGGATCTTTTTTCGTCTTTTTTTCATTAACGTTTTCCAAGGTGCCTACTGGAGTACTGGAGTTCATAATTTAATTTTCTAAATATTGTTTTCAAAACAATATATTTTTGAAAAATATACCTGTTTTAAAAATTATTTGTTTGGAGACATTTTTCAAAAATGTACTTTCGAAATACGGGTTTGTGGAGAAAATACTTTTAAAATATTTCATAAATCCGCAAAAAGCATAAAAAGGATCCTTGAAGAAGCGGTCTGGACATTTTTTTTAAAATGTGGGTTCGAAATAGGTATGCATGTTTTCGGGAAAATATTTTTGAAAAATTTCGTTAATCCATTTTCGAAAAAGCTGTTTTTCGAAAAAAATTAAATTTAAAAATTAATTAATTTAAGAGATTACGTTCGCGACTGCCATGATTTGCAAAATTGCAAATAAATCAATTTCTTGAGTAAGAATTGCGGACATCCGGGTCTTATTACTGGTTGTAATGGCTCTGAACATTTTAGAAATTCTTTTTGCAGTTTGCCGTTGAATGATTCATTTTCTTCTGCTCTCAGAATGTCTGCAATGGAAATGTCATCTTCGTCGCTGATTTCTGTTTCACTTTCGGTATCTGTGTCTAGCCTGATTAAAAGTGTTTCCAATTTAGATTTAATAAGGGAAATATTTGATGTTTTGAAGCAGTCATCTTGTTCAGAGTTTAGCATGCCAGGATTTTTGACAACAGAGAATGTCAGAATAAATAATTCTGCGTTGCTTAATCCCTGTTCCCAATTACTTCCGTACTGAGTGGTGTGTTAATTCTGAATAATTCCTTCAACATGAACTTTAATGCCGCATCTGCTTTACATAAATCCATATCGCGTCGGCATAGGGCTTCAACTGTAATTTTTATTGGTTCTTTTACAACCCTTTTGAGAACCTCACTTTCTGAATCCAAAATTGGTGTTATGTTTAGATCAATAAGCTCATTTTTTATGAAATCCTCTAATAGTTTAAAACGCTCGAGCGTTGGCTGTAGCCAGATTTTGATTTCAGAAGGGGCAACTAGAGTTTTAGGGGGGCCAAGCTTATGATGTAAAATTGTTCTAGTAGACATGACAGCGATTTCAGTGATTTTCTAGAGTGGGCAATTTTTTCTTTCAGTGCATATCGCCCACTCTGCCCCCCCCCCCCCCCCCCCTAGCTACGGCCCTGGCTCGAGCATGTCAAGTAAGCTGCTCCATCTGTTGCTCATTTTTAATATACTTTTGTAGTATATCATTTTTAGTTGGCGATTTTCTAAATGTTCGAACTATTTGTCAAACTCTAGACACCAATACACATAGAGCATGATTATTGGTAATTATTATATTCCAAAAAGTCACTTTTTTTCAAAACTTCCGCCTTATCCATACCGTCAGTCAGAGTCTTCTATATCGCTGTCGGTATCGCTAAAGAACATTTCGGGATTGATCCCGGGATTTTCGAGTCCGGCTTACACTCCGCGATCCCAGGATCGACACCCCCCTAGTTGGGAACCATATCGTTGGTCAGATTATAAGTAATTTGGGAATCCCGGATCACTCTAAAATGTAAATAATGGTACCTCGTCCTTGTTTCTCATATCAGTGGGTGAGAATTACTATCATTGTTCTTATTGTTAGCAGCAAAACAAATATGTATATACCTAAATGTCTTTTCTTCTCTACATCTAAGGTTCTAAAGATGTTCAATGTGGCGCCCATCCGTCATATTGATGCCATGTAATTCTGCCTCTAATTTATGAGAGCACTGTATCGCCTAGCTCAACATATAATAAATACATATTACTATTTACCGAACTTATTAGGTTGCACAATAACCTAAATATTTACCTCATCTCTAAAACATCTTTTCCTAGTAGTTAAGGTATACCTATTTTAAACATTCGCCATATGGATTAGAAAAACAAAACACTGTTTGCTAACGCGTGCCCTCGTTGCATTGTAGGAAAAACTTTTTTCACATAAATATTTTCGCTCCACATCTGATAATTTCCAAACAGGAAGTATTTTTGGTATCAAGTGTAAAAATATTGAGTAATTAAACCATTGAACTTAAATTGAGTTAGTCTGAATTTTTAATTACTATCTACACCTTACAGAGTGTATTAGTGATTTTGGAAATGCATAGAAAAATTGCTGCAGCGTAAACAGACTGAGAAAAAGTATCAAGAAAGCTGGAAAGGATTGTATATCGTTTTTATTAATCTAGGAAAGGCTACACAGTAGTACACAGTTTTACGACAGGAAGTATGGAGGTACATATATGGCGGAAAAGGAGTGCCAGAAAAGTACGTAAGAATTGTCCCTGGTGTGTATACAGGCGTTCGGAACCAGGGAAAAATTAACGTAGGATTGATGTGGCAATTTACGTTTATGGTTAGCATGCCCCAGATTTCGGCCTTGAGCCTCTATCCATCCAGCCTTGTCATGGAACATTATGACCCAGTAGTAAGAGAGTGCATGATGTTTGCAGACGATGTTGTAATGTGTACCACCAGCAGAGAAAACGTTGACAGGAAAGTGAAGATCTGACGGAGATTCCTCGAAGATGGAGGTCTAAAAATCAGTAGAAAGAAAACTGAGTAAGTGGAGTTCAATGAAGAAGGAAGCAGACGCCAGGAAATGAATAAAGGAATATGAAAAGCAGCCAAAGTTGTGGAAATATCTACAGGAAAGAAGAGAATATTGTGGTAATGGCAATGGAAGTGCATAGACGGAGAGGTAGACGACAACCAAAGCAGAGGTTAAATGAAATTAAGAATGAAGGGGAAAATGTTTAACAAGAAAAAAAAACCTAGGACCTGGCCTCCTAGGGACGATTAACTTGGAGCATCGACTCCATATCATGTTGGGAAAGGATCAAGTCAAAGAAGAAGATATAAAAATTGCTGCATAGCTTCTGGTTACCTAATATCCTTAATGATTACTAAAAATACCAAAGAATTAGACATTTTAGGTGCTCATTTTGCCAATAAGAATAGAAATAAATCTGACTCCTTGGTTATTTTAGCAGGAAAGAAAAGAAGATTGCGATGGCTAATCTTTCAAAGAGGTAACCAGAAATACTTCCACCATTCTGATGAACCTTTTAAAGTAGACAACCAGAAATACCTCCTCAAACTAAGGAAACCATGTTAAAATTAGCAAAACGGAACACTTATGGAATCACTTCGGTGTCCGTCCGTCTGTCACAAGCGATTTTCTCTGAAACTATTCGACGTAAAAATTTGAAATTTAGCACAGCGATAAAGTGTGGTGGCCCAATTATAGACGTGAAGTATAAAAAGTTGAATTTGGATCCTGGGAGTTAATTTCAGGAGGTAAATTGGGAAATGGAAAAAATGTGTTCAAGGCCATCGTGTAGAGTGTTAAATGAAAGCTTATTGAAGCACGAATTCAACAATATAGGTATGATGTATTTTTTATGCATTTTTTGAAACATTTTCTGGAAAAACGCAAAAAAAATTGCTGTTCCCCGCCCTTATCACCAAAAGGATCGCTCAGAAAAATCTGAAAAAAAAACATAAACATTGAGAATTAGGTGTAGATTGAGCTAAAATTATCAGGATTGAAAAATTGTAGCGCGATCAATTGTTATAGACAATTTAATTGTTTATTTCCTTATAACTGCTAAACCACTGGTTTTAGAGCAAAAGTTTTTCAACAAGAAATATTTCCCACGATGTAAGGAACAACTTTTGTCGTGAGATCGGGCGACCGAGGTTTGCTGAGGTTAAGTGGGGGGCTGGTGGCATGGAACACTAATTGTGCAAGTATACCTTGCATTTGACCGATTTATTTTTAATCTGACAAATATATAAGTATGCCATTATCTAACTTCGTTACTGATATTATCCATTTAAGGCCGGTATTATAGGTTGTTAAAACTGAAAGTTCAGATGATCTCAGGTTCTTCTTGTCCATGGACATAGGATATTAATTTCTTTTTCAGCCAAAAACAATGTAAGAATATTTTTTGTTTTTTTTTCTATTGATTTTGAGTACATATTATTGTTTAAGAACTTTATTTAAAAATATTAAGAAATACTAATAATATTGGAAGTGCCATTTTAATAAAGTTCTAAAATGAGTGACGTCACAACAGGGGTGGTGATTACGTGTGACAAGGACGAGGGGGGGTCAGAAAGCGATGAAATTTGTGTGGCAGAATTTATGGATGACCCCTTTTGTCTTTACACGATTTTTAATTTAGCTCAGTCGAAACGCTCCCCACTCAGCTCCGCGTTTCCTGTTTAGTTGCCTTCTTCTAACGCACCTTTTGCCAACAAGGAGGGCAAGAAACCTATTCTTTCGGCGATTATCTACAAAGAAAAGAATATTGCGATAGCTAAAATATTTGCTGGTGTAAACTGTCCATGGAACTGACCAATAGGGTGAATTTGAAAGTCTCTCTCTCTCGTCGTCGTACTGCGTAAATCGTTTTCTAATATTTTCAGCTTAGAAAAATATATTTTAGTCATTGCCACAGTAACTGGTAAATAAACAACACAATGGCATTACATACATCAGGTAAACTTGATGCTGCGCACCTGTTTTTAATATTAAAAACTAACTTTCGCCCGCGAATTCGTCCGCATGGTATAGATGATAATAGTGTAGTTTTGATGTCATAATTATGAATACATGAAACATGAGTTATGTTAGGTTGGGTTAGTTATATCTAGAGACCGGATTTCAATATTTAATATTATATGACGCAAAAATCGGGGTCGGACTCAGGTAACTGATAGAAAAGGTACGTAAATGAAATGAAATTAATATTAGATTTCGTCAGGTTGTATTTATAAATTATTGCTCCTAAAAAATATGTCTTTTTTTTTCAAAAAAAAAAATTAACCAACTTCACAAAAGGAAAACCACTGAAAAGTATAAAATAAGTATTGTTACGTATTTATTACTGCGGTTAATGGTCAACTTAATTTTGTTCATTTTCATAAAAAAAAATATTTTTAGTGTGCCTATTCTTACCCCCTCCCTTCATCTTATCGCTCCCTCTTCATCTTATCGCCCCCTCTTTAAATTTGTAACTGCCAGGTTATATAATATTTTCTGATCTCAAGAACCCCAAAAATGACATTTGTTAACATTTTTGAAGAATTCCCAACCAGCCCCTTTAACCCCCCGCCGTTAATTTTTATAACATCAGTTACACAAAGTTAGCTTTTCTGATCTCAATAACCCCGAAAAAGTCACATTAGTTAACACTGTTGGAGAAAATTCCAGCTGTTCCCTTTAAGTATCCCGCCTCCCCGATAACTTTTTTAACATCTATTACACAAAATTTGATTTTCTGACCTTAATAACCCCGAAAATAACATATTGGCTCACATGGAAGAAATTGTTTATACCTCTTTTTATACCCCCCCCCCCCCCCCCCCACCACACCCCTGTTAATTTTTTTTTCCAACTGTTAGACAAAATAGATTTTCGGACCTCAATAACCCAAAAATGATACGTCTAATATTTTTGGAGAAATTCCCAGCCGCCCCTTTTTATCCCCCACCCTCGTTATATTTTTTAACAGCTGTTAGACATTAGATTTTCTCAGCTCAGTACACCCTCCCCCCCCCCCCCCCCACACACGCTAATTTTCTTAACATTTATTACACAAAATTTGATTTTCTAAAAAGTTATAAAACATGTGCTTACAACAAGTACTTTTACGTAGTTTCAAGGTAATAGAACCGTATAACAATTTTACTCCATTACAAACTTTGAACCCCCCATTTCACCCCCTAAGGGGTTGATTTATTGAAAACTGTAAAACACGTGTTTAAACATTAACGTTCAGATTCACTGAGAAGGTTTAAGATTTAGTACTGGTTTAAATTAAGATCTTAGAGTTGATCAGTTATGTTTTGACATTCCTTTGTCCTGTCATTGTTAATAAGTCCTCATTAAAAACTTATGAGTTATTCTGATATTTCAGCAATTTGCTTGGTTTCCAAATGATTTTCTTCTTGAAACAAGTTGCTGTAATGAATTTAGTTCTATTTTGTCAAAAGTACGTACTAAAATGGCCCTTTTCTTTATAAATTTGCTCAGAAATAAATTCATAGTATAGAACGTAGTTGTCTTATTCTTACACTTGTCAGTTTAAAACTTTTGGTTGTCAAATTAGACCGGATTAGCTTTGGAGAATATGGCTGTTATTGTTTAGAATACTTCTACGAAGTTTCGAGTTAATAGGACCATCTAACATTTTTTCTTCATATAAACTTTGAACCCCCTTATGACCCCCGTAGGGGTTGAATTTTGAAAAATCCCTTCTTAGTGAGTCTCATTATAAAATAAAACTACTGACCGAATTTCATATTTATGGCTTCAGCGGTTTCGGCTCGGCGATGATGAATCAGTCAGTCAGTCACAGTCAGTCAGGACATGTTATATTATATATACATACATATAGATTACCCAACTCATTTATTGAAATCAACTTACGTAAGTCTTGCATAAATACTGATTTCAGCTGTAAATTCAGGGGATAAGTCATTACTATAGCTTTTTAAAGAGCATTGGCTTTATTATAGAGTTCATCATCAGCAGCTGCAGTTGTAATATTTTTTGGGGACAGAAAATTGAATTTTTCGTATGTGCAATGCATGCTCTCAAAACGATTCTTTAATAATGGAGTTACAATAATATTAATACTGGCCATTTTTACAACAACCTCGTCGGTACTAAGTTCCTCGAAAAATCTCAACCTTTCTGTGTCTCTTTATCTCGAATTCTGGAGTGAATTCCATTTCCAAGCCAAAGTACTTCCGCATCGTCTCTTTAATGTTTTTAAAACTATCACGAAGGTTTGTAATAGAAGTTAAACTAGAATTTAACATTGTTTTGGCGATTTCCCAATTAATTTCAACATACTGTAATCTATTTAATGTTAAATTTATGCGCTCTAAAACTGCACACTGAAAAATCAGTAAAATTACAAATTCAAATTTCTTCACGTGTTTTTTAATGGCCAGTGCTTTCTGAGACAACTATTTTAAAAACCATTTAAAAACATTCATTGATTATTACTGTGGTTGACTTTGGGCCCTTAGAAGGCTGGGCACCGCTTATGCGGGGGTCTGGCTACGCCACTGTTGGTCACGTAAATAAGAATTGTTCGCTTAAGAATTGTTCATTCTTTTAAGTTCCTCGACTAATAGACCAGTTCAAAGAGCATTTTGATAAACTCAAACAACCACCATAAAAAATGCGACACCCCTGACAAATAGTTTTATAGAGCCTCTACCTACAACAGCGGATTATCGAATTTACTCACGATCGGCTCCGATAGAGCATTATGCCTTTGTAGGGCAGGCCATGGCACACTTGACCTAGCGCTGGCGTTATCGATATACACATTTTTCAACTGCTTCTTTTTGGCCGTTCGTAGGAGCGTCTATTTATTTGTATTGTTTGAAGGTAACCGCAGTCACGTTAGGTAATTTTTTTTGGGACGGGTTAATGTTAGGAAATTTTTCACTTGCGACATTTCTTTGGGAGGGTAGTGGGCCACACACGTGGGTATTTTAAGTACCACTAATCCTTGTATTTTGAATGAAATCAGAGCTAATACCGTCAACGGGGGAGATGGAAGCAGCACTGAAATTTGATTGATGAGTGATGACATTCGATTTCTTTTTATCACATATTTACAGTCTGTAGCATTGGTGTACAAGCAATTATTGGAGTAACTAAATAGTTTATTATTCCATGCTTATTCTAAACTCATTTAAATATCAGTTTCATCCATCCCCATGAGTTGTTTGGGTTAATGAGGCTTGTCTACAGTTTGTTTAGGCTCATTTATTTGTTTGATCTTCAAATATTTTAATTTTTAGAGGTTGTACAGTTGGAGGCTTTATTGTATTAGTCTATTTGCACACAATTCTATACATATAGTTGTTCAAAATATATTCGAACTCTTCTAAACTCCATTTTTACCAGTCTGCATCGTTTAGAACGCAACGGGGGTAGGGCAAGTTTCAAGCACTTCCAAAGCGCCCAAGTTTTCTAACGTGGCCACCAAACCCTCCAGATGTTTCACCAGTCAGATAGCATTTTTGGAATATTACATGTCAGGGTTGAGACGATTAAAATCAGGGATTAAAATCACGATTTTAATCGAGCGATTACAATTCAAAATCATGGTTAAAATTACAAAATTAAGCTAAAATCCGGATACTTAAAAACATATTTATTCATAAAAATAAAACGTTCAACTTTTAAAAACAAACTTTCAAAAATTCATCATTTTTTTAAAAATTATTTTAATACAAAAAAAATATCATAGCCTAAAGTAAAAACAAAATATTGTCGCGCTTTTATATAATGCCTAAAATGCTTAAAAATGAATACTAGTTTAGCTGCCTTTTCATTACCTAGTCTGTTTCTGATATCTGAATGAGCGAGGAAGAAAACATCCTTTATATCGGCAGAAGATGCACATGCACACAAAACAGAAATCACTATGGGTAGCACTTGAATAATTTCTGGAACATTTTCCTGGAATCTCCACCACTGGACTGCTGTTACATTTTTAATTATTTCATCCGAAAACATAGTTTTGTGAAAAAGATCCGACCTGGTTCCAACTTAATTGTCAATGGTAATAAGGCTGTGTCTGCAAAATGTTCGGCAACTGTATGTATGTAGAGCATCTCTCTTTTCTTCAGCCAGTAATGAATATTCTTCTTTGTTTATTGTGGGATCCAATAGATGTATGCCAAAAATGTTTGGTCATATCTTTTTGTAAATAGTTGATATTGATGCAAACTTATTTCCTCTTCAAAGCTGTCAAAAGTAGCCATTAATTTTTCCTACTTTTGAACTGCTTAAGATAAACATACACCTTTCTGTTGTTTTGCGTCAAGTTCTATAGAAATCGCTTTTAGTAACTGTAAAAGATCTTCAGCCATCCTTTTATTATAGATGTCGGATACCCTTTTGAAAATCACTGGATCAATTTCTTTTTTATGCTCTTTACATATTAATAACAAGTTGACATAAATCTCAAGACAATCCGAAAGTGTATTCCATCGAACGTCTTGAGGTAACACCAGTTTCTTGCCTCCTTTTCTTTGTACCAAGCATTTGGTAAATGGGTATTTCTAAAGTATTTTACAATTTGTACTATATGTTCTTTTACCTTAGATACTTCTCAATCTTTGGAAAGCAAACTAAGTAAGTGCGCCGAACAATCATAATATGTAATTATAGGATCATTTAACGACTCGGTAATTTTTTTCTTCATACTGACTATATTGGCCGCGTTATCTATCACAGCACTAGTAACTTTACAGCTATATTCCTTTTGGACTTATTTATTAAGTCAATAGCCAATTTTGCAAGATAATCAGCCGTATGGGGATGACAGGATGTACATATTATATCTATGCTTTTTAAAAGAACACTGTTTCATGGGCTCATTATGAACATTATACCATCCATCCAAGGAATGCAAATAGACTGACCAGATACATTTAGATTTTTCTTCTTCAAATATTTCATTTAGGAGCGTTGATGATAACTAAAATCTAGACGACGGACAGTAACCTGGTCTGACTTAACATTTCTATGGCCTTTCGAACTTCCTTATTTTCTATCGATTTAAAACTGCAGTTTGTTGCGTAAACGGCTTTAGCTATTTGCACGTCCAATTCTTTCTTTTTATCTTGACAAGTTCGCACAACAAAAGAACCCAAACGGCTACTATACTATTTTCACTTCCACCTCCATTTCCCTTGTCCCTTCTCTGTTTGTTTGCCGACTGGATAACTTCATTTTGGCTAGTTCCAGGCTAAAATTCACAATCACTTTCAAGACTACTAATATCACTAGTTTTACTTTTGCACCTTGCATCTCTTTACCACAATTTTTACACATCGCTCTGTATCCTAGTTTGCCAACCACTTTCTTTTTTTATAAAATGTTGCCAAATGCTAAATTTCTTTCTACCCTGACTTGTCATGATTCAAAATTTCGTGCTACACTACTCTCATAAGCAAAAATATTTCTGATAACTGGAATAGGCGCGTGACATTTATATAGCCGAGCATTTTGCGTTTTCCGCAAGTCTTTGCAAGTTTCGACGAATTGTTCCGACTCGACTTGTCGAATTTTGTTTCGTTTTTGTATTATTTACGCTTAAAACTATTTTTTCATTATAAGTTTGACTAAACAAGATATGAACAGTTAGAAAATATGTGTATTAATAAAATTTAGTCCAAAATAAAAATTTTATAAAAAAATCGCCGATTTTAGATTTTTTTTAAAATCCTGATTTTTATCAACCCTTTTACAGGTCGATTAAGTGGTTTGCTGCAACCTTCCCAGACTTTAAGAGCTTGTGCCATAAAATACAGGGATAAAACCAGTTGATTTACCAATTCCATATCGAGAAGCCTCAATCCAGCGCAGATCCAGGGGGGAGTCATGACCCCCAAAGCATCATTAATACCAATAACTATTAAAATATAAATATATAAGAGTTGAAAAAATATATTACTGTTCCCTGAATGACACCCCCCCCCCCCCCCCACTCCTAAATCGAAATTATGGATCTGCGTCTGGCCTCAATAGGTATTTAGATAGTGCGATAGTGCCACTGCCACATTATGAGACTAGGTACTAGGTCAAATATCGGACAAATAGCTACGAATGGAAAATCGCAACAAAAAAGAAAAATATTTATAGGCAGTCCCATCAGAAAAGCAGAGAAAAATAAACTTCGTTGTCCTAACAGATGCAGCAGCCATTTCATAAGAATCATGTTTTTAATGTGTTATTGTGTATTGTATGTATTATAGTTTTGTGATGATGATCTCATTGAACTCGCAAGAAAACCGATAAATTACATTACTAGAGAAAGACAAAACATGGGTTTTATGTTAAGCGAGCCGAAAATCGTATAGGACGACGCGCCTACGTGTTGTCAGGGATAGAAGCAGAGGCGTAGTTGAATTTAATTTAATTTGAAAAGAATCTGGATATTCGCTCTATCGAGCAGTTATAATTCATTAGCGTTACCTGTGGTTACTTACAGAGTTCGCTTAGTTATACTGGAACTATGATTTTAAGCTCAACACAAGACAAGTCAAATGGTAGCAAAAGTTTTGAACAGGGTTCTCAGCAGTAGCGTCTCATGGGAATATTATAGGTGTTCTGCAATAAAATTAAATTACCGCAATAAATTATACACAACATCCATTATTTCCAAGTCTACAGTCTACAAAACTAACAACCAACAGCTTACAATAATAACAACCAGTGGCGTACCCAGGGGGACGGGGGGTTGCAGCCCCCCTCCCAAACCAACATCCTAGACACACAAAAATTTAAAGAGTGCACTACAAATTGAAGAAATCCACCGAATTACATGTCCCTCAAATTTCAGTCTAGTATCTATATACATAAAGCCATGGAAATCTATTGTCGGTCAAATTATTTACAATATGATTCTCTAAAAAAACGTCATTCAAGTTGCATGTATGTAAATGACATAACACTGGTTATAGTATTAAAGGTAAGTTGGTTAGCTTCGCACCATTGCTTAATATTTGCTAAGTAATTGTTTACTCTTTTGTCGATCGCTGTCCCTGTTACACCACAAAATAGTTGCTTCATCTGCAAATAAAGTCATTTTCCCTCTAGATCCATATTAGCGAAATTATTAACATATAGGTATATCAAAAATATAACTGCTACACTACAGCTTGGCCTTTCAATTTTTTATCCCAGTCAAAACTATTTTAAAGAATCGTTTTCTTTTCAATACAACAACAAATAAAAAAAGACAATTTTCTTTTTAACCAAAAAGCCGAATCAAGAGCTTCGAAATAGGTTAATCATTTATCAACTAAAAAATAGCCAGAGTTGCTATTTTCCTGAGGAAAAAATCTTTATTTTGTTGACTACTACTGAAATTTTCCATTTGCCCTGGCTATTCCCTGAAGGTTCTTGAATCCCCTGACATTTCCTTGTTTTACCTGACGCTGGAATTTAACGATAAATCAAAACTGAACCGAAACAGTAGGTCCAGCTTTCCAATGAAGGTTTTAGTTTGAAGTTTGCTAATCGAGAGAAGTGACTTCAATATTATGACGTGCCTTTCAAATTACAAAAGAAATCTGGACCAGACATCGACTCAAGCTCACAAATCAAGGTGCTTCCTTGACGTAATCAGGTTGGCTTGGAGAGTTTATAATACTCAATATTTTGATAAAACCACGCTGCTATACATGTGCATTTTAATAATAATAACGATGAATCATAATTAAATCTCCGGTTACTATAACCATTACATAATGGTAAAGATGTTGTGCGCTTATGGATTCGTGTTACACTGTACGCAATGATCAAATCGATAGGCAGCTGTAGCACGAAACTGAAGTGACGCACTTCGGAGGGCAATCGCGGCAACCCCGGCCCACACCCCCGGGTAGTCTCCAAAACGAAGGCCACGTGGGGGAACACGTGTCATTCGCCCCCGTGGAAATCATTCGGAAACGTGCGGAGGAACAAGCACTTACATTTTAAGGTGTTCCTTAAGAAGAGAAATTTTCAAATATTTACTTGAATATTTTATCATTAATACCTTTCAAAGAACAGAAATGGTCTAAAGTGAACACTACACTTTTACGTGGGCTCTAAACACCAAGATTATAGTTAAAAGCATAGCCCAGCATAGGTTGGAAAAGTAATAATAGATCAAAAATTTTTCAGTGGGTGGTATAAAAATGAGGAAGTTTAGGAATGAATATTATTGATATATTTGGTTAAAGGCAGGTCAGGATGATTACTTTTTTAGAATTTGTAGAATGGTAATAATTCACGATATAAAATTGATGGTAAATCATTGATAGTTGTCGTATGAGACAGAGAATTTCAAAGAGTGAAGTAATTTATAACGTTCTTTTGCGTAAGAGTAAACGCACCTTGTTTATCATTTTCCACCAAATAAACAAATATAAAATACGTTTTAAATCAAACAAGGTTTCATTAAAGAATTTAAATATTAAAAGTAACAAGTTTTATTACATTGTTTTTTGAAAGTCCCAACTATTCCCTCTCACGCCTTTAACCAGAGTACTCGTTTCTACATATTAAACAATAATGACACTTATGATGGACATGTTTGTTAATGTCTTTATTAAATGAAGCAAGTATTTAATTCAAAATACTTCTCATTCAAATGCAATTTCTAAATAATTAATACGAACATTTAATTAAACTCAAAAGAATATTATATAAACTAAGCAATACAATAGCGATATCAAAATCAAAAAACTTCACCCCCATATTGAACACATTTTTCTAATTGCTTCCTTAGATATCTGAAGGAATTCCGGGTTTCTTCCTGGGATATTGAACGAACAGCAATGGTAATTCTGCCTTTTAGCACGTCAATATTATTTGTTATTGGAGTGGCATAAACAGTTTGTTTTAAACGGCCCCATAGAAATATATCGGCCAACATTAAATCGGGGCTCCTTGGGGGCCACAAAATTGGGCCTTTTCTATTAATCCACCTAGGACCAAATCTGCGGTGAAACCATTCTATTACCTTGCGAGCGCAATGTGCTGGACTACCATCTTTTGAAAATACATTTTTTGGCGAAAATTTACTGGCGAATATGTATCCAGCATTTCTAAGTAAGATATTCTATTGCAGGTGTTATAAAAAAGTGTAGGCCTATAATGCCATGGACGCACCACACGTTCACTTTTGTAAAATATTGTCTTCGCCTCATTACTCTAAAGTCGGGGTTTTCTCGAGACCAGTACCTGACATGCGGGAATGCTACAGTTCCATTAGTACAAAATGTACATTCATCAGAAAACATAATAAGTTTATAAAAATGGATATTTCCACTTAAAATTGGGTCTACAACCCATCAACAAAAATCTAGTCTTTTTGCTTCATCTCCCTCTTCCAATGTTTGGTTAAAGTGGGATTTGAACAGAAATAATTTATTATCTTTTAACGTCGTTTGAATACGAGTTTTTTTCACAACTTCTAGAATATGTTTAGTACGATTTCCAAGGGGCATCACACGAATTTCTCTAACTGACTGAAGAACTAAAACTGTGGCAGCATCGTTTTGGTCATATTTCTTCTTAAGATTCAAAACCAAACCAGTTCTTTGGAACTTTTTTTATTATGTTGTAGATTGTCATCTCAGTTATTGGTATTTCTACAAATTTTTCGCTAAATTGTTCCGTGATGTAGCGGTATGATACTTGGCCATCCCCATCACACAGGACTATACAAATTCTTTGTTCAGTAGATAACATTTTGATGAGAAGTATTTTAAATTAAATAATAGCTAAAAAACTGGTACTCTGGTCAAAGGTGTGAGAGACAATAGTTAAAACGTATTTCATATTTGTTGTTTTGGCAGAAAATGATAAACAAGGTATGTTTATTCTTACGCAAAATAACGTTTTCGTATTTTTTATGCTATTTATTTTACAAGCAAAAACTTTTGTTAGGAGTGACATTTTTACGTATCTTGCACAATTTGCCCCACCCCATCCGCGGAATATTGTATACATGTAGACTAGATGTTCCTGATAATTTTGGTTTTGCGCTGGTCCACAAGTTTTCGTTTTCCAAAACGCGGTGAATTATCAGGTTTTTTTTCGACGCAATCAAATTATTTTTTATATCCATGTATAAAATAAGCCTGTGTCTTATTTATTTAATGTGTTTTTGATGGAAAATTCTACTTTATTACTTAAGTGCACAAAAATTACCATGTAGGGAAAATGGGAAAGTCTACAGGCTGCTTTTTACTAATGTGTGTTTTTTGGACTTGTATTTGTCGGATCATTTGATACTAAACAATAATTATCTGTTGATGGTAAATCATTTTCCTTAGAGTTCTTTTGCAATATTGATTAAAAAAACTCTTTTCTGCTTTTCAGGTAAGCTGTCATCCGAATAATCCTTTTGAGTAAGTATAAAATTATATGAATATTTTTGCCGATGAAACTTTTAAAGCTCTGTTTCAGATTTTATAGTGTCTGGAGTTATGTCGCTGACAGTTTTTAATGCTTCTATAAAACATCCTTGAAATATACAACATTGTGATGAGTAAATCGGTGACATTTTACTACTTCCAATTTCTCTGTGAATTACAATAATAATTTTATTGATAGACATAATAAACGACAGATAATTCACAGAAAAAAAACTAAAAAAGGAAGTTGTTGTTTTCCCGGTCAGGCGCCAAGAATCTCAACTAGAATTGTTCTAAATTTTGGCGAACAACGTGCGACAAAAGAACTGACAGTCATTTTTGTATCTATTAAAATTAAAAATGTATTCAACTTAAATTTATACCCCTAGAATACGAGTATAGCACACAACTTGCAATGATTTCTTATTTGTAAGTGTTGTTTCTACTTTTTTTAAATTTTAGTGTTCCATTTTAGACGTGAAACGGAACACTTATGGCATCACTTCGGTCTCCGTCCGTCCCTCTATCACAAGTGTCACAGGTGATTTTCTCTGAAACTATTCAACGTAAAAATTTAAAATTTAGCACAGAGATAAAGTGTGGTGGCCCAATTATAGAGAAGTATAGAAAGTTGAGTTTTGCTTTTGGGGGTTAATTTCAGGCGGTAAATTGGGAAATGAAAAAAAATTCAAGGGTATCGTGTAGGGCAGAGGTTACCAAACTTTTTTTCCCCGTAGACCACTTGCGACATTATTTTTTTCCGTAGACCCCCTACCTACCTAATATTGAATTTTCCCAAACTTTATAACGTCAAATGTGTTTATCACAGTGCTGCTCACTTTGATTGATTTTTTTTGTAGAGTGGACTATTGTAAAAAAATAAGTTCGTACAATTTTTATTCAAACCTTTATTAAAACGATCGAATTAAAAATCTTAATTTTATGTTTATTACAAAAACTAGAGCACAATAACATTGTGAATATTTTTGTGGACTAAACCAGTAATGATATTCTAATAAAATCAAACGTAAATGTCTCAAAATAAAAAAAATCGATCAAAAATGTGTTCCGTGCCATCGGTTAACTTTTCTTCACCTATCTGCCGCGCTACCCGCCGCCGACGGCACCAACACCGTATCACATCGCATATGCGCGGAGCATTGGAAAACGTGTAAGGACAAATGTTATTAATAACGTGACAAATATTTTTTGTCTAAAAACTTCTCTAAAAGCAATGGTTCAGCAGTTATAAGGACATAAACAATTAAATTTGTTATAACAAGTGATCGCGCTAGAATTTTTCAATCCTGATAATTTTGGTTCAATCTACACCTGATTCTCAATGTTCATGATTTTTCCACATTTTTCTGAGCGATGATCCTTTTGGTGATAAGGGTGGGGGACAGCAATTTTTAAGCTTTTTTCCCGAACTTTTTTTTAAAAAAATACATACAAATTATATCATATTGTTGAATTCGTGCTTCAATAAGCTTTCATTTGACACCCCCACACGATGCCATTGAAAATTTTTTCTCGTTTCCCAATTTACCCCCTGAAAGTAACCCCCAGAATCAAAATTCAACTTTTATACTCCACATCTATAATTTGGCGGCCCCACTCTATTTCTGTGCTAAATTTCAAATTTTTACGTCGAATAGTTTCAGAGAAAATCGCCTGTAACAGATCGACGGACGGACGGACACCGAAGTGTTTGATTGAAAAAATTATTAATGAAATTATAAAATTAAAATTCTTAAAATTCAACACAGAAAGCAAGTGAATATTTGGATTTTGGACGAAACAAATCTGACCAGAAGATTCTTACAATTACATAAAATAAAACATTAAGGTTCAAAATAAAAAATACAAATAAATAATGATGTTAATGGGAGGGATAAATTTGATGCTCTGATAGAAATTGTTTAATATTTGGCTTCAAATAAGTAAGGTATAGCCTCCAATCTTCACATTCAGTTATTTGATTTGCAACTAATTCCTATTTTCGCAAAAAGATTTCCACGAGGTACAAAAATGACTGTGGGGGGACCTCCATTTACATCTCGTGGACCCCCAAATTTCTTTGTCGCTGACATGGACCCCCTGCAAGTCGACATGGACCCCTGGGGGTCAATATCGACCACTTGGGGAATCATTGGTGTAGGGTGTCAAATGGAAGCTTATTGAAGCACGAATTCAACAATGTATATGATGTATTTTTTGGAAAAAATGCTTAAAAATTTCTATCCCTGACCCTTATCACCAAAAGGATCGCTGACAAAACTTGTGAACATTGAGAATTCAGTGTAGATTGAGCCGAAATTATTGGGATTGAAAAATTCTAGCGAGTTATGTGTACCGGCTACCATGGAACCTGCAAATTCAGCACATTCCCAGGCCTGCGATTCTCCGAAGAGTGCCATGTCAAGTTAATATTCTAAAAAGACAATAATTGCATTTTTATAAGTCATTCTCTGTTTTCGTCTCGTCTTGAACATACATATTACCAAAATTGTATTTTGAAGTAAATAAAATCTTTTTTAGAAAAGATATTTCGGTGTCGAAGTTATTTAAGTAGCACAATCAATTGTTATAAACAATTTAATTGTTTATTTTCTTATAACTACTGAACTATTGGTTTTAGAGAAAAAGTTTTTCGACAAAAAACTTTTCTCACGTAAGGAACAACGTTTGTTCTTACACATTTTTCAAAATTTTTAATTTTGCTGAGTCGAAACGCCCCCACGTTATCACCAAAAGAATCGCTCAGAAAAATCTGAAAATAAATCACAAACATTGAGAATAAGGTGTAGATTGAGCCCAAATTATCACGATTCAAAAGTGCTAGCGCGATCAATTGTTGTAAATAATGTAATTGTTTATTTCCTTATAACTGCTAAACCATTGGTTTTAGAAAAAAAGCTTTTTAACAAAAAATATTTCTCACAATGTTAGGAAGAATCTTTTGTCCTTACAAATTAATTGTGCAAGTATAGTTTGCACTTGACCGATCTTTGACAGCACAAGTAGACTTCAAGCCTAAGTACTAACGTACCGTGGGCGTCTGAAGACAAGAGAAATTTAATCTATTGAGACGGGATTTAAAAGATTGGAGGTTGGGAGAGGAAGGGAAAACATCTGCATGCAATTTTGTTCACAATCCAGAGACCCTAGGTATGAATGAGCGAGAGAAGTGCGATGTTTTAGGTTGTCGTAGCTGGAAAGTAAAGCGATGCTTGTTCTGTTAGGAACAGTCAAGGGGGGAATTATAGTGGCTAGTTCTTCAGAGCAAACTCCGTGTAAATATTGGCAACAAAGGGACAAATCCCCAACAACGCGGCGATGAGCGAGACAAGGGAGTTCTCTTGTGAGGACTGGATCATTGATGAGTTGAATAGCTCTCTTTTGGATAGAACCAAGGATGGAAGGTGATGCCACTCCCCAGATGTAGGAATAGTGCCCTAGATTAGGTCTTATGTGGGTAACATAGAGTGTGTAAGTTGGAAGGGGAGAAGTATTTCCTGGCTGGAAAGAGAAAACCGAGTTTTTTAGCTGCTGATGTGGCTATTGAACTAATGTGTTTGTGCCAGCTGAGATTATGTTTGAAAGCGAGGCCAACAAGATCGAACGTTTCTTTGTTCAGGTGGGCTTGGTCAATCACGTGGACGGGGTAGGTGTAGCCGGATTTTTTGCGTGACATGGAGCAAGACTGGGTTTTGGAGGCGTTGAACCGAACAAGAGTTTTGACACCCTAGTCTAAGATTAATTGAATATCTTGGGAAAGGGATAGGTGCATAGATCTGCGTTTATTATGTTTTTGTATTAAATAAGTTATGTTCCAATTTTGAAGGTTGTAAGTACTCGAAAAGAAAAAATAAGCTTATATTAACCTTTAGGATGTCGCGAAACCGACGCTTTTTCACTGCATCTCTTCCAAATTGCACAATTCTTGGTTGGTAATAATAGTAAGTTTAGGACTACTTACAAACAGTCAAAGGATAGTGGATTTAAAAAAAAAGCTGGCCCTTATTTTGGAAAATAAATTCCAATAAATTCAAGTAAACCTGAACGGATTTTAAGTTACGAATCGCTTAAAACAAGTATATAAGATTAACGGGAATCTATGTATAGATGGATATTTCTGTTTTGTTTATGTCTATAATTAACATTAAAAATTTGTTCAGGCAAAGCTGCTGGTGTGTGCAACTTAGGCAGGTCAAAAATACTCAAAAAGCCTCGCCTGTATACGAGTACTGAAATAAAACTTATATTTTGAGCGTGTTGTGGGATATTATTCTGGATAGAACTTGGAACTTGTGCTTAGTGGCCAGCAAGCAGCAGAACGGTTTGCTGGGGCCCCCTTTTTAAAGTACAATTCAAGGGGGCCCTAACGTCCGACCGAGGACTTTATTATGTGCCCTAATGTCATATCACCCGCTGTGTACGTTTCTGTTTATCAAGCCAAGTGTGTGCCGTGTGTCTGACTTTCATGCGATTATACACTTTGTGCCAGTGCCTTACTTCAGTGCCTGTCTAGGACCGGATTAAGGATTTTTTGTCGCAGAAGCAGCTGAACTGAGTAGGAACATGGCTACGCGACTTACATAAAATTTGTTTATCTGGTAAACATTTTATTGCACTATATACAATCGCGATTTATTAAAATCATATAAATATAATGTTGATTGTGCACCCGGGAAGAGGATATTAAAATTTACTACACGTCGTAAATGTCAAAACTTTTATTTAAATTACTTACATTTTGTCAGGTTTATTTTGATATCAAATTTCGCCACAGGGAATAAAAATAAATTGGGATGTCATTTCAAACTCCTAAACTTAACAGCAAAAATATTTGGGCTCATATTTTGAACAGGTTCACTGAACATCTTGGCGATTTGTAAAAAAAGTATAAATCATATGTCATCACAATCATATGTGTACAGATGATGGTATGTTTTGGTCAGCCTGCACCCATCAGTCATCATTCGTTAACTCATCACATTTGGAAGGTATATTGTGAATATTTTAGCTCCGCCACGATATACCCTTAAAGTTTTCATTCACTGTCGATTCATTTTATATGAATTTTTTACCTAAAATTGGCTTTAGGTTCACCTTTATATTTAACATTGTTTAAATAATATCATCAGCTATAAGCATTTTATTTATCCACTATTGAAATTATGATATAACGCGTCTTGTTATTTTGGTAGGTTATTGATTTTTGTATATGAACTAGCAAATAACTGTCTTAAGCACATTTTCCAGAAACATGTACCATATCGTAAATGTAAAGAAAAATAACTATCAAGTACAATATCAGAATCCAGTGCTTTAGAAATGACCCTAATTGCATAGCTTAAGGCAAGTTTAGCACTGAGTCTCTGTCCATTTCCCTCAAACTTTAGTCTACTTTCTATATAGAACCATAGATATCCATTTTCGTTTGAAATTATTTACAATATGATCCTCTAAATAAAAATGCATCATTCAAGTCGCATGTAAAGGACATAACACTGGTATTAGTAATATTAAAGGTAAGCTGGTTAACTCTGCACCATTGCTTAATATTTGCTAATTGTTTACTCTTTCGTCGATCGCTGTTCCTGTTACGCCACAAAATAGTTGGATCATCTGCATATAAAGTCCTTTTCCCTCCTATATGAATACTAGCGAAATTATTAACATACAATCGTCCATAACTTTTTAACTCTTAGACTGATTTCGATAAAATGTTCTGCAATTTAAAAAACGACTCATAAAGTACTCTAGCTGTATTTCAGTTTTCACAAAATACTCGTCGTTTTGTGAATATATAAGAAGAAACATAAAGTAACACCCTGTGGAGAAATTGGATAATGGGATAAGGTACCGGCGTACCTACATAGGACTATTTGTTTTAAAAAACTGGACAAAATTATCAATAGGATTATTTTATTATAAATGGATATAAAGATACTGTAGCACAATAAATTAGCTCTATTTTACAATTTCTCAAATACTGCAAAGTCGCAGTTAAGATTAGCAAATAAATGAAACTTAAAATTAGAAACCAAGTCAAAAATCAGAGTTGAAACTAAAAAAACTGAACAAAATTTAATAAACTAATGCACTATTCTATTAGATATCTGAATCTGTTTCTTGATCCTCCATATCTATTTCCACTTCCGTTTCTTCTTCACTTTTGTTACCTTCGTGGTTCTGGAATTGGGGTGGACTATCTGCGACCATTAAATTAGAAAGTGGAAAGACTCTCTTTAGAATTTCTTAGAAGATAGTCCAAGCTTTCCGTGTGTGTATCATTTTTAGCCTGGCAAAGGCGGGCAGATTAACAAAAAATCCTTCAAATAAAAGTATTATTTAAAAAAATATTATTTTATTCTATCTTTTACGTATACGTATAAAATTTAAGTCTAAATCTACCTAATACTGATATATTTTTTAAAGAAAATAGCACCCTTACCTGGTTCTTCCAACCACTTAACAATAGAGGCTATAAGCGATTTGTTAATTGGACTTTTGTCTAGTTTTCTTGCTCAAATACTCGTATGTGCGGCGTGTCTTGTTTTAACGCCGTATCATTTTTGAGCATTATAATATGTTCTTTTATTTACTTCGATATCACTAGTCTGAGAAGAGATGCAAATTGAAAAGGAAAGTTTTGTTATTATTCACATTGATTAAAAGTACAAATATGAAAATGATTTTCTATAATCTAGCCTAAATAATCTTGTGCCCTAATTACGTGTGCCATACGAGCATGCTTTGGACACAACTGTGAATAGCTTCTTGGGGAATATTTTCCCATTCTTCAAGAAGGGCTGTCCGAAGATCTGGAATGGTTTCGAGTTGACGACTGCGGATACGTCTCCCTAACATGTCCCACACATGCTCGATTGGATTTAGGTCGGGGCTACGGGGAGGCCATTTTAATCTTTCAATATTTAAATTATTTATAGATTCGCTGACTTCCCTAGTAACATGAAGTCTGGCATTGTCATGCACTAGCATAAAATTCATTCAGTGCAACAGCGCGTGCTACTTCTTCTGGTCGCATTTTTAGAAAGAAATGTGAGTTAAGTAATGCTAGCATAATGACACTTCAATATGCGAAAAGCTCAGAGTTGCTACGCAACGTATTATCAATACTGTTTTATGTAAATAACGTATAGGAGACAAATTGGAAGGTTTCCTTTACAAAATGTATTATTCCTTTGAGAAAAGGGGGGCTTCAAAATTAGACACATCAGAACATTATCCCACTGCCCAATTTATCCACAGGGTGTTTAAAAGCCAGGTCTAAAAACATTACTTTTGTTACTCCTTGTATAATGATGAGTTTTTTACGAAAACCCCAATAAATGTATCTTTAATCTGTCGAAAATGTCAACAACATCGATCTTAGATTTAAAAAATTATTGATCATTAAACTTAACTTAATTTTTCTTGTCCGTTCTTTTTTTTTTGATCGGAAATTTATATATACGGTGTCCAAGATAAGAGGGGCCTGTATGGGGATCTCGTTAATAGTTAGAAATATAAAATTGGTTAAATGGAAAAAAGGTGCATAATTAAAAAACTAAATAAAAATGAAATGTTTCAATGATTTTTCATTTTCTAGCTATTTTGAGAAACCAAATTTTCGAATTCTTGTTTTAATTTTTTTCTGAAGTTAATATGAAAGGTAAAACAAAACTAATAAAACTTCTTTATAGCAACTTTTAATGCACTTAAAGATTACGTTATCAATTTTTTTATAGAACGTTTTGTCTTTGGGCAGCGATCATCAAATTCATTTTTTTAAATATGGTTCTGATTTTTTGATGTCAATATTTAAAAGCCCCTTTTCTTCTGAATTCAACAGTTCATTCAACATTATGGTTAAATTATGTTTTGAATCTTTTTTTGATCCGTATTAAGAAATTTTTGCGATAGACCTGTCTCCTAAAACATTTCATACATTGTTCCAGCTTTTGTAATTTAATGAAGAAAATAATAAAGGGCATACTCAATCTTTTTAATTTTTTATTGTAATAATGACTTGTAAATACGAAAATCAATTAATTACTGTTGAAAAACATTTGTTTTTGAGATGATTAGTATCCAGTAGGATTAAAAAATCTAGAGTTGCCTTAACCCTCAAAATCATTTCTAAAACAGCACTACAGGAATTTTACGAATGTGTTAGGTAATACGAGTGATAAGTACCTACCATCATAGACTAAATAATACCTAGACGAACACTGCCGTGCAACGAAAAGCGGGTCTCCCTTGAGACATTTGGTGGGTTTACTGGTTTATGGTATAAAAGTTTGTTTGTCTACCATTATATAAGCATGTATACTATGTATCTATATGTATTTATAATGGTGGACAAACAAACTTTTAAACTATAAACCACTAAACCCACTAAATGTCTCAAGGGAGACCGGCTTTTCGGTGTATTCGAGGGTCTGTCTATATTCTTTATAGTCTCTGCTACCATCCATGTATGTCTTTTGTTCATTTATTTGTTATGCATTGTTAATAGTAATTGGTTGGTTATTAAATTAATATTTCATACTAATTATAAAATGCATTTCAATACTTTAATGGAATTAAAAATATTGAACTCCCTGCTTGCT
This sequence comes from Philopedon plagiatum, assembly GCA_963971165.1. NCBI lineage: Eukaryota > Metazoa > Arthropoda > Insecta > Coleoptera > Curculionidae > Philopedon > Philopedon plagiatum. The sequence continues at coordinate 16,381,633 of OZ020198.1, read as the reverse complement.
GTATAAACCTAAAATTTGTTAATAATTAGCAAAAAATGCTCAAAACCTAATTAAACCATAATGTGTGGTACACTGGTCTTGGAATAATTTTCAACAGTAATTAATTGATTATTTTTCTTATTTACAAGCCATAATTAAAATAAGAAATATAAAATATTTAGTATGCGTCATTATTTTCTTCATTCAATTACAAAAGCTGGAATAATGTATGAAATGTTCTAGGAGACAGGTCCGTATCGCAACAATTTCTTAATAATGGTCAAAAAAAGACTTAAAACGTAATTTAACCAAAATGTGTGGTACACTGTTGAATTCAGAATAAAACGGGCATATAAAATTTGACATCAAAAAATCAGGACCGTATTTAAAAAAATTAAGTTGATGAACGCTGACAAAGACGAAACGTCGAATAAAAAAATTTATAAAGCAGTCTTTAAGTTCACTAAAAGTTTCCATAAATAAGTTTTATTAGTTTTGTCCCACCTTTCATATTAACGCCAGAAAATATTGAATTAAAAATTTTAAAATTTAGTTTGTTCAAAATAACTCGAAAATGAAAAATCATCTGAAAAACATCATTTTATTAGTTCTTTAATTACGCAACTGTTTTCACATTTAACCAATTTTGTATTTCTAGCTATTAAGGAGATCCCCATACTGGCCCTCCTTATCTTGGACACCGTGTATAGAATTAGTGCTACATTAGAGCATTTGTTATCCCAGTCAAAATCAAACATTTAACTTTCAGTTATATCGTACAATTTATTTAAAAGAATTATTTTCTCTTTAATTTCAGAACAATAAACCAGTAAACGACAATTTCCTTTTAAACCAAAAAGCCGAATCAACAACTTCGAAATAGGTTATGCATATTATTTATAAACTAAAAAAATAACGGAAGTGGCTATTTTCCATTGTCCTCGGTGGTTCTTGAATTCCCTGTTCTACCTGACGTTGGGAACCTTGTGTAGAATTTGAAACTTTTGTAACCACTGTATAATATCTGTTAGTTTTAGTTATCCTGAGAAAATTAACATCCTTTAAATACACTTTTCAATTATAGCACATTAAGGAAATTTGCCATGTTTCTGTAAATTATCGCATCTCCTCTAATAACTGACATAATGTAGTTATTTAAAAATTAAAATATTCAGAAAATCTATTTGAAGTAGTGTTTACATAAAGATAATTTCTAGATTTTTTTGCTTAATTACTATCTCAACGGATTTCAAGTTACGCGAGTATGTTATTAATATTTTGCATACTAGTAGTAAGTAGTACGCTATTTGGATTAATAAATATAATGCATGTATAAACATATTTTTGAAAATACATAGTAGTCATTCTCGCTTATTTGTTTTCAATATTATTTGATTTATTTAGTCTTTCAGACTTAATCTGTTGCAATTGCCTGTTATCAATGTTTATATATCAAGACCTCCCCATTAATTTATCATTGTTCTGTGTAAATAACAATAAAAATTGAGCAAGCTACCGGTTGGCTGCATTTTCAATATTAGATGTAAACAGCCTTAAACAAAAGTGGACGTACGCATGACATATCATAATAGGATTTTTTGAAATGTTTACTTAAAAACGCCTTTATCCTACGCAAGATTCGCTGTAGATCTTTTCACACAATAAGAAAGGACTCCTACTGAAGTGATATTGATTCTTAACTAAACACACTTCTATAGGTTTTAAGCTCCCGGTCCCGGTATAAGAGCCATTATTCCAACAAATCCTGTGCCTTTTGAAGATGTTCACCAACGTGAATTCAAATAACGTACATATTTGTGGTAAGCGTAGACTTTTTAGTGTGAAATAGAAAATATGCCAAATTGTATTTGTAATCTGCGAAATTGAAGCTGATTTTAGATGCATGATGATCTTTTAGTCATTTTTCGGTCATTTATTGGTAACCCTCTTTAATTAATATAAGATTAATTTTAGTAATTATGAAAACGACAACAGGCTGATACGTCGGGATAGGTATATTATACTCCATAATATATTTATCGTTTAAATACAGACCAAAACATTCTTATAATCTTCTACACACCGAGGCAAGAAACCTGTTATTAATTAATATGTAAGTTGCAATAAATATTTACATCTTAATACTTGATAAACTGCCTCCAACTTTTTCCAACAAATTAATAGAATTTTCGACCGCATCGCATCCTTGAATATTTTAACCAAAATTTAATTTATACAAATACAAATACAACATTACCACTTGTATATGTAAAACGCTAAAACTTCTTTCTTTTTATTCCGTGATATGTAAGGTGTCTAAGAAGTAACCAACATACATATACGAAACTTTTTTATATTACTAATTCCCCCAAAAATGCTATTATTGATAAAAGTTGGTGCTTGTTGCTTGTCTCAGCTCAAGTTTTTATTTTAACACGACGCTACTGGCAATTTTTTTACTGTTGCTTCGTTAGGCTTTGCCAAAACAAACTAAATTATACTTAAATTGTTTTGACAAACTTGTGGTTCCTTATAATTAAAGATACGTTGCTTACAAAGCTTGTTGCACGCCGATTAGATGAATATGGTGTAAAAGAGAAAGTTAAACACCCACAAATAAAGATACAAGTAAACAAACATAACTATATTGACTTCTTTTGGACTCTGCTTTTCCCAAATTTATATTCCTGGTTAAGTGGCTCCACAACGTCCGGTCGTGACTTTCATCTCCTGTTAAACTTTTCCCCTTAAACATTTTTGACTTCTGCCGACATATTCATTATCCCTTTTCATCAAATGCCCATAACCAGTTCCGTAGCTAGGTGTAGGCAAAGTAGGCCCTTGCCTAGGAGCGCCAGTGGCAAGGGGCGCCAAAATCAAGTCAAATTTTGCCTAGCTACGGCACTGCTCATAACGCTGGAGTCTTCTTTCCTGTTTCTTGTAAGATACCTTCACAACCTGGATTGGTACCTTTATTCTTTCACTATCATAACCTTGCTCTTCGTTTTACCTAGTTCCAATTTTTCCATCCCGCTTGCACTCCCAAGTTATTTCCTTACACGACCTTCCATATCTTTCTTTTCCATTGAACCTAGTTTTCTCCCTACAGGCTTTTAGGCCTTCATCTTTAGGGATCTTCTCCAGATTTCCACTTTCCTTTTAATGTCTTTTTCGCTGGTGCTCCATGTTTCATCAGTACCTAGCATAGGCAAACAGCATGCACTAGCAGGCCTCATCCCCTACTGGCTTGCTCATAGTCATAACATCCATAAGAAGGTTGAACCGATAAGGGCTTAAGGTCGACTGCTGGTGTTGAATCGACTGCAAAATAAAAACCTGATGCAGGTTGCCCTATTTCATCGTTAGTTCTAGTAAACCTCAGATGGATGCCTAGTAATATAAAGGTCCAGCAAATGAGGCTCTTTAAATACCTACACTAGAGTAGATGAGGGTGGCACCTAATTCACTAATACCGAGTAGGCAGCATTTTGCTATAAGCATTTTTTATACTTCCCTCACCTTGGTTATTGCTTAAAAGTAATTTTCTTTAATCGACGATAACCTTGTTTCAAAGATCCACACTGTAGCAATTTTCTCTGCATAAAAAACAACTTTTCGCACTTGGCATCGTGTTTGTTTTACCAAGGCGTATTTGCCTTTGTGCGACTCATCCTATGTTCATATTTTTTTGTTTATGTGCGCCATGCTGTATTTTGACAGAAATAAACTAAATTTAATTTTAAATTGGATTTATGCCAAGATGTTTTAAAGAAGACTACATGCTTAAATCTTTTTGATCATTTCCATGTCTGTTTTAATCGAAAGGTTATTTGTAAAATAAAAAGGAACTGAGTTGCAACAAGTAAGTGTAAGTGTATGGGAACTTCCGTTTTTATTTTTCCTTGCCCTTAATATTGATATCTCACTCATCAAAATTAGCAACCTTAAATTTTTTCGGTTAAACAATTTGGCGTCTGGTGTCCGCCAGTTTGTTTTTATATCAATTTAATATAGCCTATCTTACTCGCGGGACTGAGGCGATAATTTTAAAAATGGTCAAGCCGTTCTGAAGTTACAGGGGTACAAACAGACACACAAACAAACGATACCCCTAAACACAATACCCTTCTCCTTGTGCATTTGGCTAGAAATTTAAATTTCATCGTGGTAAAGGAGCTCTTCCCCTTTCTCAATAAAGGAGGTACCACCCCACACATATACCTAAAGGGTTGGTAAAATCCCTACGGATATCTCCAGTCCGGCTATGTGAGTCGGACTTTTCCAGATAAACATTAAACGTTTCATTGTTCTGTTTCATTCATGTGAATGGGGCAAGTGTTGCCGGATTTTTTGCGCGACAGAGAGCAAGACTGGGTTTTGGAGGAGTTGAACTGAACAAGGTTCTTGGCACCCCAGTCTAAGACTAATTGAAGATCTTGGGAAAGGGACAGGTGCACAGATCTGCGTCTGTTATCCAGCTCTTAATTCGAGACCTGTCTGGAAAAATGGATGTTGGAGTGAAGACTACTTGTGGATGGGGTTGGTAGTTGAAGAGAGCTGGTCATTAATGTGAAGGATATAGGGTTGGTGCCAGGACTGAAAGGATGAAAGTTAGATGAGTGACCATCCACATCCACGACATACATGCGCAGGTAATAGAGAAAGCTGCCGATCCAGGTACATAGTTTGGGAGGAAGACCGTAAGAAGGAAGTTTGTTGAGGAGTGCGGCATGCCATACTTGGTCAAAGGCCTGGGATATATCAAGAGCAACAATCTGGGATTCGCCATGGAATTCGAGAGACTTGTTCCAGTTAGATATGTGTGACAAGGGTAAGGAGAACAGCTGTGGATCTTTGGTGACGAAATCCGTACTGTCTGCCATGGATGATTTTGTGTTTTTCTAGATATTTTAGAATTTGTAAGTTGATCACTTCTTCCATAACTTTGCTGACAACAGAGAGAATAGAGATAGGTCTGTAGTTGGATGGAAGGGACTTGTAACCTTTCTTCGGGACAGGCTGCACTCGAGCAGTCATCCAGCTGTCTGGGAAGATACCCTTGTCCTAGATCTGGAAAAGACGAGTTAAGATGGGTGCAAGTTCTGGAGCGCATTTTTTTAGAACAATTGCTGCTATGACATCCAGACCCGAGGACTTTTTAGTGTCAAGGGATAGAAGAATTTTTTGAACTTGTTTGACCTTAAGTATTAGTTGAAGATTTTTTGTTTTGGAGGCATTGAACTGAATAAGGTTTTTGACACCCCAGATCTGCGTCTATTATCCAGCTCTCGATTCGAGACTTGTTTGGAAAACTAAACGCTGGAGAGAAAAGTACTATAGTCAGCGTAACTGGAGATGGGGTTGGTAGTTAAAGTCGTTGGTCGATAATGTGGAGAAGAAATAGAGTCGGTGCCAGGACTGAACCTTGGGGTACAACATGAGCAGTCTTTTAGCTGTCTGGGAAGATACTTTTGTCATAGAAGATCTAGAAAAGACGAGTTAGGATGGGTGCAAGTTCTGAAGCGCATTTTTTACGAATGTTTGTGATTGTGTGAATCGATTGACTTTCTTAGATGCATCCAACGGTACTTAATAATTTGGCTTTCGTGGGCTGCCAAAAATACAAACAATTTCCTGAATTGTTTCCACTTGATAGCGATTACAAAAATAGGTAATAAAAACGTCGTAGACAAACAAACGACGATAATAAAAATCACAAAGCAAACAAATAAAAATAATTAAAACTAACAAGAAAGTCTGTAGAAAAGAAAAAACATTAAAAATGGAACAGTTAAGTAAAGATTTGCCAACATTTAGTATAAAAATATACCTTCAAGAACAATACAATTAACTTTCACTTTATAATTTAAAACATCTAATTATAATTAGATCCATTACTTGATGATTAGACAAAAAATTTACCGGAAGGATTAAATCGTGGTCACGCCCACAAAGTTACCGAATTATCATTGAGCAGGTCGGTTCAAATATCAAAAAAAGTTAATACTCATTATTTTAACTCATTGTTTTTTGTTTTTAATAAGTAGCATATTACTTAATAAGCTAATTAAGATAATCAAACAAATGTTAAACTTTTTTTAGAAGGAAGATTTGCAGACACTTAACAGAACAATTAAATGAATTACTTGACCCACGATGATGTTTTGTTGACTACATTGTTTAAATAGTGGGGTAATATGGAATTATTAAATTGTTACCTTGAAAATCTGTTTTGTAAACAAACATCGTTATATGAGGTAGCCTGATAGTTAGGCGCATTTGACGATGGGAAGGTTAGAATCTAGTAGAACTACTAAGATAGTTACGTTTACTTTTTTTGGATGATATTTCGGTGTTGACAATTTCACAATATTTTTTTCTCATCTATTATGCAGTGGACCAAAGAAACCCCTTTTTAATGCGACTTGCTTAATACTTAATAAGGTATCTGCAGTGGTCAAAAAATAACATGTAGATTTTAGTTTATAATAAATTCTGTCTTTTTTATGAAAAGCTCCTTTTCTGGAGTTAGGGTCATTTTTTTGTTTCTCTAATACCTTATTCGTTATCTGCTGGACAATAAATAATTTCCAAAGTAGCTTATTTATAAATGCTCTGCGTGGGAGTTTTATCCAGTAAACTTTCTCTAAAGATAAATGAGAAACCTTCAAGATTTTCTTGAAATCCAACATTTTCTCGTTAATTTCCTGATATTTCTTCCATTTTCGACATTTTTATATTATTTTCCCTTAGATTACGCTGCGACGACTGGATACATTTATTTCTTTATTTTTATCCGGTACGGCCCACGTATACTTCAAGCTTATCTTGGGCGTCGAAAGAAAGGGAAAATGTAATCTATTAATACGAGATTTAAAGACTTGGAGGTTGGGAGGGGAAGAAAAAACCTCTGCATGCAATGTGTTCCATAATCTGGCGACCCTAGGTATTACTGAGCGAGAGAATTGGAATGTTCTAGATTTTTGTAGCGGGACAGTAAAGGGAAGGGATTTCGAATCATATGATACCGCATCCACCTATCTACCCGTATCCGAAATAATTCCGTATATACATGTTTCCGAGCCGCTTTCGCGCGGCTCAAGAAATGGATACGTATTCGGATGACGGATACGGATATTAGTTGATTCCGATTCCGTATTATCCAGATATATAACGAATACGGATATTTACAACACTACTCTAGTAGCTTGGAAAATGTTCATGAAAAAAAGGCGAAAAAAGATTCTGAACACACCTAAACGCACCTTTTTTGAGTTTCATCGGGTTTCCTTAGGTTTGGTATGTTACTTTCTTGTAAATTACTTTTTCAAAAAGCCGTTGCTGAAACAATTAATATCCGAAAAAAATGTATTTTTTGAAAAGTGCTTTAAAAAATTTAAAAATTGTTTTTTATTTTTAATGTGAGCATTTTCTGTCACCCTTTAATTTAGAGTCCCTCCTGCGCCACTGACCTCTAGGCGATACATTACTGACGACAGGTGAGGATTATATGTGGTCATATATACAAATATACTAGGACAAATCTTAAAGCTTTAGAGTTTATTACACTACTCGCTTTTCCTCGTATTTAAAAATAGCTTGCTCGAACATTCACCTACTGCTCTTTTTGTTTTGTAGCTAGCTTATTTCAGAGAAAATTATCTAGACCATTTATACTCCCTTTATGAAATTAACAAACTTTATTGAACTGTGTTTCGGATTCGTCACAGTTGGAATACTGTGTTGTACCGTTGTACCACACACCAAGACAAGATTTTTACACTTGACACGTTATTTTACATTTATATATATACATATATATATATATATATCTATATATATATATATATATATATATATATATATATATATATATATATATATATATATATATATTTCATTATATACACATATTTATTACATTCCAAAGTACAGTATATACATTAGGTACAAGCCCACTTTGGAAAAAACGCGACCATGGTACGGCCGGGGCTGGCAAAAACAGCCTCCCCCGGGTGACCTTCAGGGCTATGCGAAATTTTAGTTTGTCAAGAGACTCAAGAATATACAGAAGTTATATTTTTAAAAGTTTTCACTAGAGTTTTGCTGGAAAAAGTCTATCGAAAAAACCAGCTTGATTTTCCTGTTTGACTAGATTTACTATGTACAGGTTCTATATTCATCTATTTACAATTTATATCCAGGCTTCCTATATATAGTTTATTTATTTACATTTACTAATTTATTTCCTTCATTCATACTATCATTTATTCATCTCTTTCAATCTTATTTACAACTCTTACATACATTCATGCTCTCTGCTTGCGCTCGATCTAGACTACCATTTATTTACACTATTTACAAATATATATATATATATATATATATATATATATATATATATATATATATATATATATATATATATATATATATATATATATATATATATAAATTTAGACGACCAATGAGAGGCCTTAGTGGTCAAAGTGACCAGGGTACTAGTTTCTACATATTAAAGAATCAATTATTTAATTCAAAATACTTCTTTTCCAGGTGCAATTTTTAAATAATACCAAAAATTTAATTAAACCCAAAAGAATATTATATAAACTAGGCAATACAATAAAGATATCAAAATTCAAAAACTCTACCCCCATATTCAACAAATTTTTTTAATTGCTTCCTTAGATGTCTGAAGGAATTTCTGATTTCTTCCTGGATATTGATCGAACAGCCTGGATAATTCTGCCTTTTAGCACGTCAATATTATTTGGTGTTGGAGTGGCATACGCAAATTGTTTTAAACGGCTCCATAGAAACATATCGGCCAACGAAGTCGGGCCTCCTTGGGGCCACAAAATTGGGCCATTTCTACGAATCCACCTTGGACCAAATCTGTGGTGAAACCATTCTATTACCTCGCGATCGCAATGTGCCGTCTTGTTGAAAATACATTTTTTGGCGAAAATTTAATGGCAAATTTTCGAGTTCATCGCTACAAAATGTATCCAGCATTTCTAAGATATTCTATTGCAGCTGTTATTAAAAAGAGATGGGCTTATAATGCAATGGACAGATATACAACACGTTCACTTTTGTAAAATATTGTCTTCGCCTCGTTACTCTAAATTCAGGGTTTCCTCGAGAACAGTAGTACTTGACATGCTGGGATTCCACAGTTCCATTAGTAGAAAATGTACCTACATTCATTAGAAAACATAATAAATTTATATAAATGGATATTTCCACTTAAAATTTGGTCTCCCATCCATAAACAAAAATCAAGTATTTTCGCTTCATCTCCCTCTTCCAATGTTTGGTTAAAGTGGGATTCGGATGGAAATAATTATTTTCTTTCAAGATCATCTCAATATGAGTTTTTTTCACAACTTCTAGAAGATGTTTAGCACGATTTCTAAGCGACCTCGGAGGAGTTTCTCTGACAGACTGGAGAACTAAAACGGTGGCAGCATCGTTTTGGTCATATTTTTTCTTCTTCTTGAGATTCAAAACCGAACCAGTTCTTTGGAACTTTTTTATTGTGTTGTAGATTGTCATTTCAGTTATCGGGATTCCTACAAATTTCTCACTAAATTGTTCCATGATGTAGAGGTATGATACTTGACCATCCCCATAACACTGGACCATAAAAATCATTGGTTCAGTAGATAGCATTTTGATGAGAAGTAAGGTGTGAGAGAGAATAGTTGGGACTTTAAAAAAATAATGAAATAAAACTCGTTACTGTTAGACCCAAATTCAATCGTGTAAAGTACAATGACGTTGGTGCCGGCGGAGGGAAAACTTTGGGTTAACCACTGGTTGTTAATGAAGTCACACAAGGCTCGAGAGAGACGGCGACGCAACAATCTTTCCACCGGCACCAACGTCATTGTACTTTACACGATTGAATTTGGGTCTAATATTACGCTAAATAACGTTTCCGTATTTTTTATGCTCCCTGTATAAAAAATTGAATTTGTCATAACGTGAATCTTATTTATTTTACAAGCAAGAAATTTTAATAAGAGTGTTACGTGTCTTGGAAAATTTGGTCCCCTAAGCTAACCAGCTTACCTTACCCAACTGCTAAACTTGGCTCAAATTGTAATGGAATTTGCAATTAGGGTAATTGCTAAAAAATTGGACCCTGATATTGTACTTAATATTAGTGTCAATAGAGTCCCATTTACGATATGGTATAGGTATATTTCTGACTTAACGTGTTCAAGACAGTTATTTGCTAGTGCATGTACAAAAAAAGACATAATTTATTTAACAAAACCAAAATTTTACTTTGTTTCCTTTTTTTTTAAACTGTACTTTTTGAAGTATGGTATATGGGACTAAAAAAATATGTATAACCAGCTTTTGCACGCGAGTTCGTCCGCTATATAATAATTTCACTCCATTGAAAACTTTCACCATTTCACCCCTTAGGGGTTGATTTAATAAAAACTGTAAAACACGTGTTTAAACATTTATTTTTTAGAGTACTTCTGTGAAGTTTCGAGTTAATAGGACCATCTAATATTTTTTCTCCATACAAATTTTCAACTCCGGTTTAACCCCCTTAGGGGTTGAATTTTGAAAAGCCCTTCCTTAGTAGATGCCTACGTTATATAAGAAACCTCTGTGCAAAATTTAAAGTTTCTAGACCCAGCGGTGTGCGTTGATATGTCAGTCAGTCAGTCAGTTTCTTCTTTTATATATAGAGATAAAGAGTGTCTACTAAAACTGTTTGCTCTATTATCATGTCAAGATATTTCTCTGTAGTGGCGGGGAAATGTCAGGAACGTTCATTTTAGCAAATCACTGGGAACCCTGCATTACATAACGACGGTAACAACACAAGAGGTTATTCCAATCGACAGGCCTATTGCAGCCCAACACAATATCTATCAGTGCGCTTCATAACACACGCAGGTAACGTCAAATATGTATAATATATAATTATATGGAACGGCCATTGCAGACATTTAATTTCTGTATTACCTGCATTTACTTTAATGGCTATTTTGAAGGCGAAGTTGTTGCCATTATTTAATGGATATCCTTGAAAAATGAAGTTTCAAAGCCACTGCAGTTTGAAACTGCAAGTGACGTCAAGAAGTATAGCGTGCTTAAAATTATAACAATAAAACACCGCCAAAAGGAAGGAAACGCAGAATACCTTATGGAAAATTAGCATTTTCACCAGCGGCCAGACGTTTAACGCTTAATTTTGTTACTATTTTAGCGCTCGCACTTGCAGAAACCATTATTAACTTATAATCCATAAATAGAACGCGTGTTTATGTAGCTAATTAATTTTTCATTATCATTATACTTCGGATTTTTTACGTATCCCCACAGAGCCGACTTTTCCACCCAGAACCTTTTTTAAAGTAAAATGATAATTTTTCCAATATAAAAGGTTTTTAAATCTTTTTTTACTTTTTCAATAAACGACTTTATGACAAGAGAAGGCGCTCAATTAGACCCATCTGCATAAATTTTTGTTTAATTGCGCAATACTTTTAACTGAGCCATAACTTGTGTAAAATCTTTTTAAAACTAGATAATAGAAGAAACTGACTGATTGACTGACGTATCAACCCACAGCTCACACCGCTGGGTCTAGAAACTTGAAATTTTGCACATAGGTTTCTTATATAACGTAGGCATGCACTAAGGAAGGGTTTTTTTCAAAATTCAACCAGGGAAACAGGGGTTCAAACTTCGTATGGAGAAAAAATATTAGATGAAGTTATTTTAAAATGTGTACGGGCTTTATTGCTTTTAAATTAGTTTTAACATAAACAATCAATGACAGGATAATTTCTTTCAAGCAGTGTAAAAAATAAACTAAATTCTAAAAAAAAATTCTGAAGAAGGTCGAAAGACTAGACCGAAACGTCAATAAAAGAATAGGAAAAACACGATTTTTGATTCATTAGGACTAATAAATCCAAGATTAAAAAAACCTTCTTAGACCTTCTTAGTTTCTAATTAAGAAGGGAAAAAGTATATGTATATGTATATATATATATATATATATATATATATATATATATATATATATATATATATATATATATATATATATATATATATATATATATATATATATAAAGACATTAAAAAATGCAATTACATTTTTTGAAACTGTTCAATGAATGCTTCATTTAAAGTATGTACAGGCTTTCAAAAGATGTTTAAAAGGATGTTGTAAATGGACATCTTAAAAAAATATCCATAAGATGCCCCTTCAATGTCTTAAGGCGTTCCAGACATGATATTGATATGGATCTCAAAAAGGACGTTTGTACGACGTGCTGTGCTATTTGGGATAAAGTCGAATGGAATACTCAATTTATCTTACTTATGTATGTATGTATATATTGGCAAATGCATGTATATGGGCAAATATTTTTTTATCAAACCTTATTAACTCCATCACAAATATAAAACAACAAAAGGAACAAAAAGAAAAAAGTTATCCATGTAGGATTTTTTTAACGCATATCCAGTGTAAAAAAATTCAATTTTCCAACATAATATTGTTTTTGTCGACAACATATTATTCTGACAATTATTAAGAAAATTCCTTATATCTTGTATATTTTTTGCCACTTATTTTTAATAAGACTTCGGCGTACATGAACGTCACAAAGTATTTTGGAAACAAAAAATCAGCTAAAAGCTATGCCTTAAAACCTGAACGAGGTCTGCTAACACCACATGCAAATTTGCAAAAGAAATTTGGGCAAATTTCATGGACGCGAAGCTTGACCGAGGAACTGAAAACCAAAAAGAAGTTGACGGAAAAGGGAAGACCTTGGGAAAATCTTGGCAAACTTGAGCAAACTAAACTGCATTACATTTGTAGACCTAAGAAAAGCATTTGACGGTGTGGAGTGTAACGTGGAACAACACGTTTTCATATTAGGGAAAACCGGGTCTATAATTTGATGATATGAGTTAGTAGCCAGGATAGGCAGTGAAAAGGAGTAGACACGAATAACTAAATTGTGTGTTAAAACGCACACAGTTTAGAGCATATTTAGACCGTTAAGTCAGTCATCACAGCTCGACATAGCCATTATAAAACAAAACATCGCTATTTGGCACATGAAACATCATCACCAAACACAAAAGCACGGCAACTTTCGACGTCGGCCTCATAGAGCGTCGTGACCTCCATCCGCGTCTAATTCCCATGTTGTCAAATTTACACTGTAAGCAAGGTTTTTAACAGTATATAATGTCCCAGTGATTTTCCAATAACAATTATTTTTGAATTAAGACTTAAGGTATACAAGTCAAAATAGGCACTATTAGAATGAGATCGAAAACGCATATTATTTTTCTCTTGACTTTATGACATTATGTAATGTACACGAAAATAAATGATTCATATACACGTAAAGAAATACTAGTTCTTGTTTTAAACAAGAATACTCACTTTCCAGATAATCTTAGCTTTGTATGTACTCAAGTAGATGTATATAATCTAATATAATTTTAAAATTATTGTATATTTGTAATAAAATATTTCCTGTTCTCAAACAGAGAATTAGACATTTTTAAACAACATTTTGAAAAAGTCCATAACAAGATTATATTCCCAGGATGCATAATTTTTGAGAATATAAAAAGCTTTATTTCAACGTAACATAAGATAAAAAAAACGTCCTCATGTCTTGGATTATTAGTATTACATTACTCTTGACTCTTGAAAGGTAACATTGTAAAAGGTATAGGTGAATGAAAAATAGAACAGTCAAGTTCTAAAGTTTTTATTTTTAAACACATTAAATATGGTAATCACGGCAGAACAAAAAGCTTTTATGATCAAAAGTTAGTTTATAAATGGTAGAAGGATTGATAGCCAGTGAGTTTATTCAACACGGGACGCCATTCAGGACTTTCAAACAGAATTTCCACACATAGTCATGGATTTCGACCAGTTTCGCCAAGATTTAACTAGATCTGTGGCTTTGTTTAGAGAAACAGGAAGTGTAAATAGAAAGAAAGGCAGTGGGAGACCCAAAGTTTGCACTGCACAAAAAGTAGAAGAATTGAGGCAAATTGTTAACGATAATGAACACCCACAAACCCTTATTCGGCGTTTAAGCCAGCAAGTAAATGTATCCCACGAAACCTGCAATACAATCCTGAAATTTGACCTGCATCATGCACATTTACCTTCTAAGCTCAGTCCAAGAATTGTTACCAAACGACAAGCCGCAGCGAATGCAATTTTCAGAGTGGTTTATGGGAAATTTGATAATAATGAAAACGTATTTGAAAAACCTTTTTTACTGACGAGGCATGGTTTTACCTTCCCGGTTATATAAATTCTCAACAAATGAGAATGTGAAGTTCTGAAAATTCACATTTCTTTATAGAGAAGCCTCTGCATTCACAGAAAGTTGGCGTGTGGGCGGCCATATCGAAAAAAAGGTTAATTGGACCGATTTTTTCAAGGGGCTCTCCATTTAATGAAATTTTAGAAAATTTTGTAAATGCATTAGACGATGAAGAGATGCCACAAGGCTACTTCCAGCAGGTCGATACACCAATTCACGTAACTCTTGATAATTTTAATTTTTTGGAATAATTTTTCGAAGACCAAGTCATTAGTCGTAACTTGCCAGTTAGGTGGCCACCACGGTCCTGCGATCTGACGTCGTGCGACTTTTTTTATGGCCACACATTAAAAACTCTGTTTCAAAACCCCTTGTGAAAATAGAAAACCTACGGGCTAGAATTACTAATAAATTTCAGGAGATTAACAGCTCCCCCAAGTGCTCACCAATGTTTTCGATGCTGTAAAAAGATGAATAAGATCATGTTTGAAAGTAGAAGGTGGACACGACTCTCATTTACAATTAGTTTAAATTTATAATTTTTAGGTTCTTTGTTGTATGTGCTTTTTTAAATTATGTATTATGCAATGACAATAATGTAATTTTATTAAAAATAAAAGCTTCAGAACTTGGCAGTTCTATTTTTCATTCACCTATACGAGTACCTTTTACCTACGTTACCTTTCAAGAGTAATAATTCAAGACATTGATTGATTCCACGGCATACTTTAAGGACGTCTTTTTGATCTTACGTTACTATTACTAACATTCTTATTTGAAATGATTTTACTTAAATAATAATGAATTACTTTATTGTAATGTATTAAAAATGGCGAAGTTGAAGCTTGGCTTCCTCAGTTAACCGGAAAGAGAGCAGTAATTTACTTATAAATGAAAACTTATAGTTTTAGAAGAAGACATTTTGAATATTCTATTTGAAAATATATATTTTCCATGTAGTTGGAGAATACTAGTGATACAGACCCATTGGAAAGTAGACTGAGAGAAAGAAGTTTGTTGACGAGTGGTCTAATGAGAAATAACGGTAATATTATCATAGAGGAGAGTACCTCCAATAAATTGCACTGCAAGACTCACCTTAATATTGAGGAAGCAAATATCAGATAAGAATAATTATGTGTAAACTTCTGCCATATCACATCCAAGGTCCAATATAGGTGGCAAGTTAGATCTGGAGAGTCGAAACAAGCAACAAAATTATGCAATGGACGAAACCAATTGAAATGGGTCCCTAAACGTGTCCGGATGAACGTATGAAACTATTTATAAAAATCTTTTGTTGCTAATTTTTTTATTAACAATTTATTGCAAAAAAGTCAAGTCAAAAGTCAAGCAAACCCAAGCAAACGGCGTTACGCTATTTTAATAAATGGGCTTTCATGGCTTCTTTCGGGTTTTCCGTCATTTCCCATTTTTGCTTGACTTTTTACTTGACTTTTTTGCAATAAATTGTTAATAAAAAAATTACCAACAATATATTTTTATAGAGTTTCAGTTCAGAGTTAGGGACCCATTCCCTTTCGTTTCATCCATTGCATAATATTTTTGCTTATTTCGATTCTCCAGATCTAACGTGCCTCCTTTACAATTATTTTTTGACATTTTCTAATTTAATTTTGATTTTTTTTTGTTTGTCCTTTTGTTTTAATTTACATTTAATCAGTAGGATTTTAATTTTTAACTAAAAGTTTGAAATGTATATTAAAAAGCTTTTTAAGCTGAAATATTAAAACTTCAAAATATATGACAGGGTTCGTTCAGATAATAACGTAGCTTTAATTTGTTTTAAAAGTGAAATAACAGTACAATCCATTCGAGATTATTCCTTTATTTTTGAATAAGAAAATTAATGTTATCCTGGGAAGAGAATTGGATATTGACTATTTTTAATAATTCGCGGTCATTAACACAAGAGCATTGAATCAGGTTTTTGGAAGGTTCGAGAGGGATTAGACTGATCCATTCACAAGTTAATAGAGGGTGGAGAAAGCTAATACGGAGTAACGGTAAAGAGTCAGTCAGTTACAGTCGTGGTGGTGATTGTTAGTTTTGTAATATGGGTGGTGCGTACTGTAAACGTTTCGAAGCGTACCCACCCCAAGGGGCCAAAATTAAGTTGCAGCAGCTGCTCGTTATATGAAAAAATAGATGAGTTCGTACGGAAGAGGGTCATGCATTACAAACAAGTGAAAAACGTTGATAACTTTCAGGATAGGGGTAAAACTAGGACTACTAAAAACCAAGATTTAATTATTTGTAAATTATTTTTAAAAGAATCCGACATTAAGCACAAAAAATTCTTAAGAAAAAAGAAATAGAGCTACATCATTTTTTTTTTGATGACTCGTCATTTTGGGCTTCTGTTCCTTGGGCTACTGAAAACGTGGATTAACACTGAAGCACTTAAGTCGCCATATTCGCCAGATATTTTCTTTACCTAGCGAGTATGCTGAGAAGCTTGTGGAAAGCATGAGAGTATGTAGAAAAATTCGTTATTTGACAACATTCGCAGTCTTAAAATAGACCTTGTTAAACAAGTCAAAAATAAAAATTGCAGCGATGCCTACAACACTCGACATTATCTGCCAAAATGCGGTTATACTCTTCTGTACCAGATTTTATATGAACTTAGCTAATTGTTATGCGTTAGACCTAAAGATTTACATTTTTGGAATATATCTAAACTAATAAAATTCGTAACCAAATAAGTTAAACTCGGCAACATCGCAAGAAAGTGAGATCGTGCCGGTAACCCGACGCAACTTCGCCGTCCCGGCGCTCCTTAAAAGGTATGGACGAGCGTTGCCTGGCTTAAGCCAGATCTAGGCTCTTAACGACGGGAATTGGACACTGTTAGCTGAGATGGGGGAACATGCCGGTTGGCGTCGCGAGAGGTGACCCAAAGCAACGGGAAGTCTTGCCTTCTGTCAATAGTCGAGCTGATGTTGCTTCTCTATTGGCCCACTTCTCACAACGAAAAATGGTTAAGTTAGTTATTTTGAAATACTTCTGTCAGTCATGTTATAACATTGCGGTGGATGGAAAGGATAGCTACATACTCGCGCAGTGGGTCATGACCAACATGACCCCCCCCCCCGCTCTTGCCGCTCTCATTGACTCTTCCTAACAGAATAAGAAGAGGCGCGTTACGTATGCATCCCTTTACTGTCCAGCTACAAAATCCTAGAACTTCCTCGGTTATTCATACCTAGGGTCTCCAGATTATCGAACAAGTTGCCTGCAGAGATTTTCCGTCCTCTTTTAACCTTCAATACTATAAACTACATTTCCTTTCCCTTAAGACGTCCATGGTACGTTAGTACGTAGGCTTGAGGTCTATGTGGGCTCTCTCGGCTTTAAAAAAAATGTTAAGAATTTATAGTATCTTTTTTCGCTTTCCGACAGGCTGTAGGTGATCGGTGTCTCTTCTGCGGATATTTTTACACTTTCTGTTTTAAAGAACTATCCTCTATCAATCCCCCCCCCCATTGGTCTTTTTATTCTACATTCAGCTTCAGAACCTCAGAACATCCCATTTTCGCTCTTACATACCTAGAATGTCCAGGATGGAGCCCTGCAAAGATAAAAATACCCATTATCTACACATTTCATATGTACTTGTATGGATGATGGAACTTGACTTTTCACTTATCAGAGGATCAAAAAACTCTAGTCTAATGAAAAAAAATTTCCTAGCACTGCTGATTTACTTTCGGTAGCACGCTGATTGTAAACAGAAAATTCGTCATCACGTACAAGGTTACAGGATTTTTATATATAGGGTGGATTATAGAATTCACAAATATAATGGTTAATTCTTATTAGATGTTTACCACAAAAATTTAATAATTTTTTTAAGAAAATTATGTATGTACTACTTAATGCTTTCAATAAATAACTGTTTATGCTTAATTTCACAAGTGAATAAGCTTTTCTAAACATCATGTCACTCACAATAAAATATAACAGAAATATTTTAGCTAATGTTGATAAATAACGCATTTTGTTCTTCCTCCGTCTCTTTTCTTACGTTACAGGATCAGATCTGATTTTTTACGAAGTCTTCTCATAGCTTTCTTCTGTCTTTGTTTTTGCTTTTCATGAACAAAGTAAATACTGAACTTTCCTGATGTGAGTTTCACCGATGTGAGAAATTTTACTGTTTTTGCCGTTATTTACCAATAAACTACAAATTAAAAAATGTTATTTGTTTATAGTGGGTCTAATGATCGTATTTAACCGTGCGTATAAAAAAAATTTACCAAAAAAAGAGTATTTACCGTTTTATTACCCTTCACGGATGTGAGAATCATAAATAGTCAACAGAACGCAAGTAAACTTGAACCGTGCGAAACAGTGCTTCCGATATTCTTCCTGTCTAAACAATTATTATTGACGTTGCAAGTTTATAATATGTCTGTTTACGAAGATGACAATTACTGAAAAGAGAAGTACAAAGTTTGTTATCGTTAGTATTTAAATAAGCGGTCTGGATATCACATACCCGCCATTGTTCTAAAAACATGCGCTCCAGAACTTGCACCCATCTTTACTCGTCGTTCCAGATCTATGACAAGGGTACCTTCCCAGATTGCTGGAAGACTGCTCGTGTGCAGCCTGTCCCGAAGAAAGGTTGCAAGTCCCTGTTATAGATCTATCTATCTTCACTCTGTTGTCAGCAAAGTTATGGAGAAAGTCATCAACTTGCAAATTCTAAAATATCTAGAAAAACACAAAATCATCCATAACAGACAGTACGGATTTTGTCACCAAAGATCCACACCTGATCTCCTTGGCTTTGTCACACATAACTGGAACAAGTCTCTCGAATTTCATGACCTCAAATTGTTGCTCTTAATAGTTCCAAGGCCTTTGACCAAGTATGCCATGCCGCACTCCTCAACAAACTACCTTCTTACGGTCATCCTCCCAAATTATGTACCTGAATCGGTTCCTTCTTCTCTAATCGGCGCATATCTGTCGTGGTGGACGGTCACTCATCTAACTTCCATCCTATCAAGGCTGGCGTACCCCAAGGTTCAGTCCTGGCACCAACCCTATTTCTTCTTTACATTAATGACCTGCTTTCTTCAACTACCAATCCCATCTACCGTTATGCGGACAATAGTATTCTTCACTCCAACATTGAGAGTTGGATAAATAATAGACGCCTATCAATGCACCCATCTCTTTCTCAGGATCCTCAATTAATCTTAGACTGGGGTGTCAAAAACTTTATTCGGTTTAAGGCCTCCAAAACCCATTGTCCAGACAAGTCTCGACTCAAGAGCTGGATAACAGACGCAAATCTATGCCCCTATCCCTTTTCCAAGATCTTCAATTAATCTTAGACTGGAGTGCCAAGAACCTTGTTCAGTTCAAACTCCAAAACCCAGTCTTGCTCTCTGCCACGCAAAAAATCTGGCACCACTTACACCATCCACATGAATGGCCAAGCCTTACAAAACAATGAAACGTTCTAATTGTTGGCATGGCTTTCGAACATGCGATCTTTGCTGGCACAAACACATTACTTCAGTAACAACAGCAGCTAAAACGCTTGGTTTTCTCTTTCGAGGTAGAAAATACTTCTCCCCTTCCAACTTACACACTTTCTATGCTTCCTAGGAGTGAGGAACTAAGGTGAAATCCAAACTACACCAATGCGTTCAGGAAAAATTTTATTATTTTGTCCTATATTTCAAGCATAGTTTATAATTACACAGGTCTACAGTGATTTTGGTGCCAGCAAAAGTAAAACTGTTTTTGTGTTGACTAATAATCCTGGTGTGAACGGTATATAAATTATTTCAATTTTACGTGTAGTTTTTGAGATATGACATGTGCCGAAATAATAAGAAATTTTCATATTTTCAACCTTTTATTACCTTATTGAGTATGAAGAAAGCTCCTCTTGTGAGATTTCTTTTTGTGGATAGCCTCATGACACTCGCGCATTATGCTCCAACAGTAATCAGCCATCATATGTTCATCCCATCGACCTTGATACCTATCTTCCATAACTTTTAGGTCCTGATGGAAGCGCTGTCCTTGTTCTTCACTGTAAGAGCCAAGATTTTCCGGAAATTTGTCCAAGTGACTGTGGAGATAATGGACTTTAATGCTCATATTACATCCGAGTGTTTTAAAATTTTCCAGCAGGCCTTAGACTATTTGTTGGTAATTTTCCGACTTATGATTTCCTAAGAATTTTTTACAAGTATTTACAAATGATGTCCAGGCTGCCGATTCCAAATCATTCATTGAATGCACAAAATTAGAGTCTTTCATCAAAAGTTTTATCTGCGGTCCGTCGAAAATACCAGCCTTTAGTTTCTCTGTACTTAAACCAGGGAATTTCCTTGAAATGTAAGTAAAACTGGATCCAGTTTTATCCAATGCTTTCACATACTGTTTCATTAGTCCCAATTTAATGTGCAATGGAGGTATAATTATTTTTTCTCTAGAAACCAAAGGGGCGTTTATAACATTGTGTTTTCCAATCGTCAGGTTTTCCCTTGCAGGCCAGTTTTTTTTAATCCAATGGTCGCTTTTGGCTCTGCTATCCCACAAACAAATAAAACATGGAAATTTTGTATGACCGCTTTCTTGGCCCAATAAAAAATTTACCATTTTTAAATCAACACATATCACCCACTGATGATCATGGTACTTTAGTTTTTCTAAAACAATAGATATACTTTGGTACTCCTCCTTTAATTTAGTAGAATGTGCAAGAGGAACTGCATCATGCTTATTGCCAATATGTAGTAAAACACACGAAACTGTGCGTAGTTTTGAAATGTAAATGTTACTGTGTGTTTACGAAGATAGGTAGGCTTACAAGTATGTTAGTGTTACGGCGGCACCAAAAATTTTTTTTTTCATTTGTAGGCCTGTGTTATGGTTCATACTCTTTCTGTACCTAAATGAAACAAAATTTTAAATACAACCGTTGTTATGCCCAAAATGCAAATAAATGTGCATAAAGACCTCACTGACAACTAGAGTTGTGCCTTTGACCGGTCAACAACTTTTTGGTCAATTGACCGGGCAATTGTCCGACAATTTGACGGGGCCCTCATTCAGAATAGAATTATTTTCTTATTAAGTTAACCAGTAATTTTTGCAATATTGCACTTTTGTAAGAGTGATCACACTTTATAATACCGTTAGAATCAGTTATAAAGGAAACTAAAGGGTGTGAAAGTGAAAAATAAACTGAACTTGCTAAATTTTCACCCCGAATAACATCAAACGTCACTGAATAAACCGGGGATTTCCCCGAAATTCGCATAGACCATCGATTGGTCCCAGAAGACCTTAACTACATAAGGTCTTCTGTGGATCGGTGCCGGTGATTCCCCGAAATGCGTTTGTACAGGTCGGCCACATATCTGCACTTTATTTCGACATGGAACAGTTTTAATAAGTATTGGACTGCGGTCAAATTGACCAAGGCACAACTCTACTGAGAACTATTACTGAAGTGAGATTTCAAAACTTCCCACAAAATGAAAATATAGGTACTTTAAAAAACACGAAACTCTTGCATGGCGAGGACTTTGTTCCTGTTTTTAAATATCCACCAGAACTAGTCATTTGTCATGTTTACCAATTATTTAGTCAAATATGAAGAACTTACTTCAATGCCTAAAATTATTTTAATATTTTTTTGGGGCCCTACTCTGAAATTTTCGAATTAACAAAAATTCCCGGGAATATTTGTACCTGGAGATTCTTTATAATTAAGGTTATTGTTGTTTTTCTTTTTGTTTCAGGTATGACTGTTTTGGACAAAAACAACAGCAAAATGCAGGTAAACAACTAGCTAAGTGCGGGTCTAGCTTTTACATAATTTTTTCTGGTCCTATATTAAGTAAAATTTATACCAACTTACTTTTATCCCCCACCCCTGAATATGTTCTACCTATAGCAGAACATCATCGGTAAAAATTCGTTTCTAATTCAATTAGTTAAACTTTTTTCAACATGACATTTATCCCCTGAAGCGAAATTGATTTGAAAGATTCGTTTTCTGCTGGGTATTTTTTTTTATATATAATCGAATTCCCAATGACGTTACAAGAGAATAGAATAGGAAAAAAAGGAGCTTGTTAAAATTTCATTTCATCAGCAATTGAAAAATTTCTTGGATTTGGAATGCGTCAAAATTTGAAATTACTTAGGACGTTTCGTATTTAATTAATTGAAATTGGAGAAATTTCTTGGACGATCGGACAAGATTCAAAGATTTAAAGAGTGTCCCCAGGTAAATCGGAATTTACTTTTTCAATTAAATAAAGAAAAATAGGCTTGTTTATTTTATCAAAAAGTAGAGACATGGCAGCTATGTTTTATAAATAATATTCTCCCAATGCCCCCCCCCCTCCCGCTATTTCTACAGATGACCATTCTTTGCGTAACGATCTTGCAGGCCACTGAATATCACCATTTCGACAAATAACACGGTCAGGAAAACGTGTCCGTAATAAATCCAAAGTTTCCCTCACCGTGTGACATCTTGTTCTAAGAAATGTACACTATTTCATAATGGATGAAATATCTAAACCTGTTCTTGCGAAAACAGAACGGTTTGTCTTCGCAACTTGCCAATATTCTGTAATTTTTTTGATTACTTATACCTTCTGTCCAGTAGGACTTTTTCGAAAACACATTTTTTGGAACATATATTTTCTCGAAAGCAGAACTTTTTCAATAACACATTCGAAAACTAGGGATGTTTTCAATTTTTTTTTCTGAAACCAACTTCGAATTTTTTAAACCACTTTTTGAAAATAATTTTTTTCAAGAAAACATGTTTTTAGCAACAACATTTTTTAAACATTGTTTCGAAAAAGAGTTCGAATGTTCATATTAAAAAACAACACTTTTTTTTTAAGTAATTTACTACAAGGGTAACATAGCAAATACAAGGAAACAAACCTGACCAAACACAAAAAAGGTTTGTTTAGGTTAGTTTAGGATCTTTTTGTCATTTTTTCATTGACATTTTATTCATTCATTTAGTTATAATTTAAATTTAGACAAACTATTTTTTCTAAAAAATATATTTCCCGGAAATGTATTTTTAAAAGGTTCTTTTTTAAAAATATATATTTTCGAAAAAGCTGTTTTTCAAAAAAATTTACTTGATTTAACATCAAAAAAGATATTTGTTAAAACAATAAACTGCTAAAAGACTTGGTCATCTTAGCTAACATGTGACAGGACAAATTGTTTAATTAATATGGAAGTGTATTGTAGCATTTTTTTTATTTATACCTTCTGCTCATCTGGGGGATATACGAGTATTTACGAAAGTACAATTTCTCTAAAATCAATTTTTCATTTTTTTTATAAAGAACTTTTCAAAAATCCATTTTTCAGAAAATATCTTTTTCGAAATTAAATTTTTTCGGATAGTATTAATTTTTTCAAGCAACGGCTTTTTGAAAAAGTAATTTATGAGAAAATAACGAATCAAACCTAAGGAAATCTGATCAAACCCAACAAAGGTTCGTTTGGGTTTGTTCAGGATCTTTTTTCGTCTTTTTTTCATTAACATTTTCCAACCTATTAGAGTTCATAATTTAATTTTCTAAATATTGTTTTCAAAAAAATTTATTTTCGAAAAATGTACCTGTATTAAAAAATTATTTCTTTGGAAACATTTTTGAAAAATGTACTTTTTAAATACGGAGTTTTCGAGAAAATATTTGATAAATCCGTTTACTAAAAAGCATGTTAGAAAAAGCGGTCAGGACATTTTTGAAAAAATGTAGGTTTGATATGTTTTCGAGAAAATATTTTTGAGAAATTTCAGTAATCCATTTTCAAAAAAGCTGTTTTTCTTTCCAAAGATATGTTTTTTGAAAAAAAAGTTATTGGGTTATTTGTTTCGTTTAGAAGTCAAAATTATCCGGCGCAAATTTTGATAAGATCGCAGTGAGATGTGTAAGGAATGTTCTCAGAAACAATCTAAGAGCATGTAAATCAAAAGTACCAAAAAAGGCTTGCATTTTTTATATTACATATTAGTATTAATCTATTATACATATTTTTTGGCATACTTCATTTCAAAGACGTTACATAGACGGAAAAAAAATGTTTGTTTTTGTTTATAATATTTTGTAGAATATGTAAAAATGGTTAATGTTTATGTTACAATATTTATTTTTATAAAATTCGCTAATTTTGAAAAACGTGTAGGATCAAAAGTTGTTCCTTACATCGCGAGAAATATTTTTTGTCGAAAGATTTTTTCTCTAAAACCAATGGTTCAGCAGTTATAAGGATATAAATAATTAAACTGTTTATAACAATTGATCGCGCTAGAATTTTTGAATCCTTATAATTCTGGCTCAGTCTACACCTAATTCTTAACGTTCATGATTTTTTAAAGATTTTTCTGAGCGATCCATTTGGTGATAAGGATGACGGACAGCAAGCTTTAAGCATTTTTCCAGAAAAATATTTTAAAAAATGCATAAAAAATACATGATATATATTGTTGAATTCGTGCTTCAATATACTTTCATTTGACACCCTACACGATGCCCTTTAAAAAAAATGTCGAAGAACACAAAAATAGAATTCGATTGAAATTAGACAAATAACGCCAGAAGTGGCCCATAATGTTTTAGAGGAGTTTGTCTACCGACTCGGATACTGCCAAGAAACGAATGGAAGGCAATTTGAACATTTAATTAAGTAAAATTTTAAATTAAATAAAAATTGTTTACTTCGAATACAGCCAATATTGTTTTTATTTTAGACGTCAATATCTCGAAAACAGCTGAAAATCGGTATGGGATGCGTTATATAAAATATGCTTAAAATTTCTTATAGAATTTAAAAACTTAGTAAAAAATGTAGTGTTTCATTAAAAAAAAAATATCAATGACTCCTTTATGAGATATCCTGTATATTATTTTATTATGCCAAAAAATGTGCAATTAAAAATAAAAATTGACGGGTCTCAGAATTTTTTTAGAATTTTTTCAACTTCAATTAATATCGAATTTATGCGGGACTTTATGCAGTCACGGTACTCGTATAAAGATTCAACGTCAGTTATTACTTATTTAGACAGGGCAAATATTGGAAGCATTTTTTGCAGGCTTTAAGTCTACTGGCATTCTGTTGGATATTTATAATTCTCACATCAGTGACGGGTAATAAAAATACTATCTACGCCAGTGCCTCTATTATGTTTCGTGAAACAATCTCTGCCGGATCATTCTTTACCGATTACTTCAATCGATAGTCACGATACGTGTACCTGCGAAAACTGCCTAAATATTAAAAGGAATTTGCAGATTTATCTTCTACCCTTCTTTTTACATTGTCAAGCGGAAAATTAATTATCTCCCCGACTGAGTGCGTGAACCTCGTATAACAATCCAAGTAGAAAAAAAAATGCCTGGGCCGCCACATGTGTTTAGCACTGGCGTGACGTCAAAATCATTACAATAAACCTGGATAGAGGAGTTGTTTTACAAGGACACTGTCCATTTACGCATATGTATGGTAAAGAGTAGTAAAGACAATGAAGCAAATATGATTATTATTATTTCGTTTATAATTTTTCATCAAGCAAAAATTCGGCAGGCAAAATTTAAGTGAATTACACAAAAGAAGAAACGGTTATAATATTTGCTTTGTGCTGTGACACTTACCCGTTGAATACCTAATTTAATTACAGTGATGGCGTTTTTAAGGACATGAACGGCTCGAGCTAAATTAGGGAAAAAAATTTCAATGATTTTCTAATTTTCATAGGTGTTCCTGACACTGAAAAGAAAAAGTTTGCGACTCCCGTTCTCTCTTTATCCGCAATTTGACTCTCTTATACTCTCAACAATATGGCTATAGCGGGCGAGACAGAATTCACAAAAAAGCCGGAGTCCTAAAAAGATAAAGCCCACATTCTCTCTTCTAAGTTAGCAATTTTATTTAATCTAAATAATTTAAAAGGTTTTTAACTACGCCCCTGGCCATTTCCTACCTCCTTCGTCGCATGTGCTCTTAAAAATTTGTAACATATGGCGTTTGTTCTTCCGCCAGATCTCAAAGGTGAGTAACCATTAAGGCAGACACTTTTGTCTCTTTCGAAACACTTTTGTTACTTAAAAGTTAGTTTTTGAAATAGCTTAACACCTATTTTTATTCTTTAAAACAACGTCGCAACAAGTGTAACTTGTAATGTAATCGAATCTTTCCCTTTTACAAACGCTACTGCGAGCATTACATGTAAAATGCGTATAAGTTAATGTAACAATCAAACTTGTAATGTACCGCGAATTATGAGTATTTTATTTACACCCTTAAAATAGGCTTTATCTAATAATTGCTGATATAAATATATGTGTAACAATAATAGTATAAAATTTACAATTTGTAATGTAACTTGTAATTTAAAAGCTACTGCGAGCATTACATGTAAAGCTGCATCCAGACAAGTGTCATGCCAACTTGTAATATACCGCGAATTATTTTATTGGTACCCTGCATTACGTGTAAATATTACAGCCGATTTTAATTATATTGCTACAACACCTTTACCCTTCTAAAGGGGTTAGATGGGCTTTATCTGAATAATAATAACGGATGGTGTCGATATATGGGTAATAATCAATATACAATTTATTATTTGTAATGAAACGTGTAACTACAAACTCTACTACGAGCATTACATGTAAAGCTACACCCAGACAAGTGTCATACAAACCTGTAATGTACTGCGAATCATTTTATTTGTACACTGCATTACGTGTAAACATTACACCGGATTTGCATTATATTGTTACAGCACGTTTACCCTTACAAAGGGGTTAGAATGAACTTTATCTCAATAATAACTGCTGATATCGATAATATGTGGAATAAACATAATATAAAATTTACAATTTAATATGCTACTGCGAGCATTATCTGTAAAGCTGCGTTCAGATATAGAACTTACAATTATATGTTTGTTATTTTGTTTTAGAGTTTATTATTAATTATAATTATAATCAGAAACAGTTTTAAGGGGACAGCTATAAAAACTGAAAATATAAATGCATGAGTCTAAACATTTTAACGCGTAATTACTAAGGGAGCCGGTTAAGTAGTATAATTGGCCTCTGCAACTGCCGAGGCATCGAAAGAAAAGCAAAACAAAATCCATGGGCATCTCATGCTTACCACAACCAATAAATCTCTAGAAAAAATTTAGTGAGGAGCCCTGATCTAAACTTAGATTTAGGCACGTGTGCAAGCTCAACGGCAGGAACAACAGCAGTCTAAGTGATTCCTGCGTTGCCAGGTTTTTCAGATGTATACGGGGTGGTCAAAGAAAAAATTGAAACTATTAGTTACACACGTTAAAAAATTAAATATCTATGACACCTTGAAGACTTAGCACAAAACCGATTTCTGATACATGAGCGCTCAAGAGATTCAGATTAGACACGATTTCTAAACCATGAACGTTTGAGAAATTCAGGTCAGAAGCGATTTCTGAACCATGAACGCTTATGAATTCTGATCAGAAACGATTTCTAATCCATAACCGTTTGAGAAAGTCAGGTCAGAAGAAATTTCTGAACGATAAACGCTTAAAGATTCAGGTCATCAACTATTTCGGATCCATAGACGCGTGAAAATTTAGGTCAGAAACGATTTCTGAACCGTGAATGCTTTAAGATTCCAGTCAAAAACGATTTCCGATCCATGAGCGCTCAGGAGATTCAGATCAGAAACGATTTCTAAACCATGAACGTTTGAATATTCTGGTAAAAGATGGTTTCTGATCCATGAATGATTGAGAGATTCAGGTCGGAACCGATTTCTAAACCATAAACGCCTAACGATTCAGGTCAGAAACAATTTCCAATCAATGAACGTTTGAGAAATTTAGGTTAGAAGCGATTTCTGAACCATGAACGCTTGAATATCTTGGTAAAAGAGAAAAGACGGTTTCTGATCCATGAATGCTTGAGAGATTCAGGTCGGAAATGATTTCTAAACCACAAACGCTTAAACATTCGGGTCATAAACAATTTCTAATCCATGAACTTTTGAAAAATTTAAGTCGGAAGCGATTTCTGAATCATGAACGCTTATGGATTCAGGTCAGAAACGATTTCTAATCTATGGACATTTGAGAAAGTCAGGGCAGAAACGATTTCTGAACGATAAACGCTTAAAGATTTAGGTTATCA
Source organism: Philopedon plagiatum (assembly GCA_963971165.1). Lineage (NCBI taxonomy): Eukaryota > Metazoa > Arthropoda > Insecta > Coleoptera > Curculionidae > Philopedon > Philopedon plagiatum. The sequence continues at coordinate 16,353,066 of OZ020198.1, read as the reverse complement.
ACTATTTCTGATCCAGAGGCGCGTGAAAAATTTAGAGCAAAAACGATTTCTGAACCGTGAATGCTTGAATATTCAGGTCAAAAACGATTTATGATCCATGAGCCCTCAAGAGAGATCAGAAACTATTTCTAAATCATGAACGCTTGAATATTGTGGTAAAAGACGGTTTCTGATCCATGAATGCTTGAGAGATTCAGGTTGGAAACGATTTCTGAACCATAAACGCTTATAGATTCAGGTCAGAAACAATTTCTAATCCATAAACGTTTGAGAAATTTAGGTCAGAAGCGATTTCTCAACCATTAACCCTTGAGAATTCAGTCAAAAACGATTTCTGAACCATAGACGCTTGAAGATTCAGATCAGAAACGATTTCCAATACATCCACGTTTGAGAAATTTAGGTCAGAAGTGATTTCTAAATTATGAACGCTTATGGATAATGATCAGAAACAGATTCTAATCCATGAACGTTTAAGAAAGTCAGGTCAAAAATGATTTCTGAACCATAGACGCTTAAAGATTCAGGTCAGAAACAATTTTTAATTCATAGACGTCTAAGAAATTTAGGTCAGAAGCGGTTTGCTTGGGTTTGGTAGAAGTGGTTTCTGAACCATAAACGCTTGAACATTCAGGTCAGAAACGATTTTTGAACCATAAACGCTTAAAGATTCAGATCAGAAACGATTTCTAATCCATGAATGTTTGAGAAATTTAGATCAGAAGCGATTTCTGAACCATAAACGTTTATGGATTCAGATCAGAAAGGATTTCTAATCCATCAACGTTTGAGAAAGTCAGGTCAGAAGCTATTTCAGATAAAGGCTTATAGATTCAGGTCATCAAATATTTCTGCTCCGTAAGCGCTTGAAAAATTTAGGTCAGAAACAATTCTGGAATGGTGTCAATATTACATATTGACAGCTAGTTTTTTATTATTTTGTTATACACCTTGTTTACCTTATAAATATGGGAGAGCAATCCTGGGTACACCTGGCAACACGGTTTTTGAAAGATGATTATGTTGGCTGGATGCCGCGAACCGCAGCTTGCAGACGCGGGACCGAGGGGAGGGGGGAGCTGTGGCGATGGCGTCACGACGGCTGCACCGTTGACTCACAGTTCTTATTGCCAGAAAATTTCCTGTTTTGAGAACATCTACTTAACACTGTCCGAAGAATTATTTGTCGTTTTACTATATAAAAGATTTAAATTTAGAAAAAAATCAGTTCAAAATTGATAAAAATAATTTGTCATTTAGTAGATTATCTGGGAGGTTACTCCTTCTACTTATATACTTAAGGACTTTAAACAAACCTAATAAGAAGACCTGAAGCATGACAGAACTAGATGTTTCAGTATTTAAAATATCAATAGTTTTGGTAGGACCATATTCAACGATATAACAGTGGCTTTCATATGTCATTGTCCGAAGTATAGGAAAGCAGCACAAGCTATGGTAACACAGAGACGCATACATTTCATTTTCCTGTTTGTTATGCAAAAAAAAAGTTTTTGAACAAATTAGTTTCTTTGCAGCCTTGGCACAGTTTTTTAAACTTCGGGGTTATTTTTGACGTCAAGATCAATTACCTGGCAAAAATAGCTCTTGTGGGCAGATATTTATTTGTTTTTCGGGTATATGTATTTTTATTAGCATATTATAGGTATTATGTAGACATTTAGACATTCTATTTGTACTAACTTTTTTTTGTATTTATACTGTATATTAATTTAGGAAGGCATGGTATGTGATTCCACCCATGTCCATTTCTGCTATGCTTGGGTAATTCTGGTTTTTATTGTTTTTTTAACCACTTAACTACGATATATATAAATCTTTTCTTTATTATCTTTTTTTGCTATGAAAATTAAATATTTAGGCATCATGTCTAATTGAGTTTTTAACAATCTTAGTACAGCCTTTCCTTAACGAGAACAAAGCAGTATGTTGTGTACCAATGCTGATAAAGTCACGTATTTAAGTATCTACTATTACTATTACTGATACACTGTTAGCAGGCCCTTGCCAAATTTTAATTTAGTATGAATATTTATTGAAAGACAACCTGTATAGTTATACAATCAAACAGCATGCTATGGTTACAAAAATAGCATGGAGGCTGTAAGATGCCATGAACCTCTGGCTTAATATACACTTAGTCTTGTGTATTTTGACTGTGCCGTATATTTAAAGTTCTAGTAGCATCGGTAATAAAATGGTTTCCAAAAATAATTGTTTTAAAATAAATCCGCACTACGAATTTTCATTCATAATCCTTACCACACCTTTACGAGATGCCGTTTTAGAACTCCTGCGCCTGGAAATAGACAAGACATAAACCACGCTTCCACGTAACGTCAAAAGTACCGTGACGTAGCATCTTATTTTCTGGATTAGTGATGGATCAAAATTTTATGATGTTTTAAAAAATAATACGTTCGACTTATGTTGTTTTTCTTCTTTTTGCAGGTCCAATCGGTTTGGCTTCAAGACGTTGATCTACAAAAATAGTACCTATAGGTAAGTTATTGAATTAACATGCCCCTCTTTTTGGTCGCTAGTTATTTCTCCTCTTATTTTAGACGTATTCTTAGTCTCCCTTTCCCAAATTCCGATTTCTACCCTGGCGATGCTGGGTCAAATTTTTAATATTAGTTTATTAGGCCGTTCCCGCACACCTCAAGAAACTACCTTCTTACGGTCTACCCACCAACTTTTTTAACTTCCGTTCTATCAGTGCCGACGTACCTCAAGGTTCAGTTCTGGCACCAACCATACTTCTTCACATTAATGACCTGCTCTCTTCAACTACCAATCCCATCTACAGTTACATAACATTAATTTTTCCAAACAAGTCTTTAATCAAGAGCTGGATAATAGACGCAGATTTATGCATCTATCCCTTTAGCAAGATCTTCAATAACTCTTAGACTGGGGAGTCAAAAACCTTATTCAGTCAATGCCTCCAAAACCCAGCCTTGCTCCTCGTCACGCAAAAAATCCGACAACACTTACCCCATCTACATGAATGGCCAAGCTCTATTGAATCGCTTTCGAAGACGATCTCAGCTGGAGTACCCCGTCAAAATAGCCCCGAAGAAATAGCCAAGTCTAAAATAGCCCTATCTACAAAGCTTGACAAAACAGCCCAAATTCAAATTCAAATTGTAGGGTTTGGATATGGAATGACCGTTTTTTTTCGTATACGTTCTGTTGTTCTCTGGAATACAATATAATTTGGAAGCCGAACGGATGCTTCCAAAGAGATTCCACTTGTGCAGGCTTCTCCACAGCGCCTTGTGGTCTACGTTTCAATTCAGAAACGCATTTCAGTGCCTGATTTTTACCTGGATTTGGCGCATGGCTGTGTTCCGTCACGACCCGGAAGAACAAGTTTCAGTTGCTTTATATATTCATCCCATTATTGTCCCTACCTGGCCTAATCCAAATCTAAAGAAAATTCACATTGTTGTGTAAATATATTGACTATTTATTATTATCTTTAGAGGGCCATTTTGTCGGGGCTATTTAGGCACGGGTTTATCACGCCAGCTCTGGCACATGTCATAAAGAAATCGCGTATTTATATATGGTAAAAATTGTCCCCATTTTATCCGGCCTTTAATATCGATAGTAGGCCCTGTTAAAAGGCCTTCTTTGTCCCTTTGATAGCGCTACTCCCCATTGCAACTAACGGCACTGCTAGATTTGGGACACAACACACCCTGCAGGATGAGCGAGGTTACGCACACACCCCATCCCCTTACCTTATTAACCATGTCTTCCAGTCTTCCCGTCATGGTTGTGAAATCTTAGAAAGCGACATATTAAGAATTAAATTCGGCTCTTATCTTAGAGGGTAGATAAATTGATTATATAGTCGATGGAAATCCTTTGTCCTGACTAGGGAATGAGACACTGAGATAGTGTATTCTAAAATTAACAGAAACGTTTTTTTTGCGTACTGGTATAATTATCACTCTCGGGAAGCTAGAGGAAGGTTATATACCATGTGACTGGTCTATAGTATAGTGATTCTTATGAGATGTTTAAATACATGGCCCACCAGGTAGGCTGCAGTTTGGTCACAAACTATATTTTAAGCACATCTTACGAAAAAAATGCAAATTTAAAACTGAACTTTATATTTCGTGGTAAGTTTTAAAATCTCATCACAGTGATTGTTCTTAGCGACGCCTTCATACACATTTATTTGTATTTCAGTAATAAGAACAGCTGTATTTAAAATTTTGTTTTATGCGCCTACAGTAATTGTACGAACCATAATTATATAAACTAGGCTTGAAATAAGTAAAAAAAAGAATCCTAAACGTATTGATATAGTTTGGTTCTCACCTTACTTTCTCAGCTCAGTGAAGCCTTCTTGCTAATTTAAAAGCCGTTTCATAATTTTTTTTTTTTTTTTGGTAATTCGTCTACTTCGTAAATAGACATGTTATTTAGAGTTTAACAAATGGGGGTAATTCCAGAGACGGCTTCTAACCTAGTTGGAAATAAAATTAGGATTCGATTTGAAAATAAAATACAAATATTTATTTACCCACATTGTGTTATTTGAAAGTGCGAGATACGAAAATATCATACAGGGTGTCTGAAAAGTCTTAGCATGGGCAAATATCTTTACTATTAATAAAGATAGCGACACCAAATTTTAGTTGTACCTTATTGGTTGATAAATCTACGTTTTTATGTAATTTGACTTTTTCAACCCCCTTGGGGGGTTACGCTAGGGAGTTGAGGTCGAAAATTTTGAATGCAAACCTATGCCGTGTGGCCTCTTCGTTTAAAAATCTTCAAAAAAGAAACATTGTTTTAGTATTTTAGTATTTATTTATTATTGTAATTCATTTTTAAATGGCAAGCCTATAAAAATTATAACTCGTAAATCGTATAATCGGTCGGGGCAAAAGTCGACCATTAGTCGACCTCTTGTGCCATACAGCACACGTCGGCGCTGCTATTTTTTGTTTTGTGGGGCACTTTTTTCTACCTTTTCTCCAACTTTACTTCTTCATTTGTCGTTGTTATATGTTTTGTTTTTTGACATCTGCGCAGTAGAGCAAAATGCGTACCACGCGCAAACCGAGCGTGCTAGACATGCGTACGCAAGTTCAGGAGATGTACTTGGGTGTCTACATTCGAACCTATTCACTTGTAAGAATATATCCCCAATAGTTAAGGTACCACTACGTAGTTAACTGTATAACTTTTTCCCAAGGTTTTTTCGACTTTATTTTTCGTTTTTTGCCATGTGCGCAGTAGACCAAAATACGTACCACGCGCAAACCGAGCGTGCTAGACATTCGCACGAAATTTCAGGGGATGTACTTTGTTGTCTAAATTCGCAGTGGTACCTTAACTACTGGAGATATATTCTTAAAAGTGAATGGGTGCAAATGTAGACACCAAAGTCCATCTCCTGAAATTCCGTGCGCATGTCTAGCACGCTCGGTTTGCGCGTGGTACGCATTTTGGTCTACTGCGCACATGGCAAAAAATGAAAAATAAAGTCGAAAAAAACTTGGGAACAAAGCTATAAAGTTAAATACGTAGTGGTACCTTAACTACTGGAGATATATTCTGAAAAATGAATGGGTTCAAATGTAGACACCAAAGTCCAACTCCTGAAATTCCGTGCGCATGTCTAGCACGCTCGGTTTGCGCGTGGTACGCATTTTGGTCTACTGCGCAGATGTCAAAAAACAAAACATATAAAAACGACAAATGAAGAAGTAAAGTTGGAAAAAAGTTAGAAAAAAGTGCCCTACAAAACAAAAAATAGCAGCGCCGACTTGTACTGTTTGGCACAAGTGGCCGACTAATGGTCGACTTGTGCCCCGCCCGATTATACGATTTACGAGTTATAATTTTTATAGGCTTGCCATTTAAAAATGAATTACAATAATAAATAAATACTAAAATACTAAAACAATGTTTCTTTTTTGAAGACTTTTAAACGAAGAGGCCACACGGCATAGGTTTTCATCCAAAATTTTGGACCTCAACTCGCTAGCGTAACCCCCCAAGGGGGTTGAAAGAGTCAAATTACGTAAAAAAGTAGATTTACTAACCAATAAGGTACAACTAAAATTTGGTGTTGCTATCTTTATTAATAGTAAAGATATTTGCCCATGCTAAGACTTTTCAGACACCCTGTATGATATTTTCGTATCTCGCACTTTCAAATAACACAATGTGGGTAAATAAATATTTGTATTTTATTTTCAAATCGAATCCTAATTTTATTTCCAACTAGGTTAGAAGCCGTCTCTGGAATTACCCCCATTTGTTAAACTCTAGTTATAACCTTACAAATATCATTACTTCTTTCGACAGAAAGGATATAGAAAGTATTATTTTGCAATGCTTAAGTTTACTAGCCTTCTGTTACTTATTACCGCAAAAGATAGTCAGTTTTTTCACATCACTGAAGCTCACCTCAGTGAAGTTGTGTTAAAAAAATCAGTCAAGTGCAAGCTACAGTTGCACAATTAGTGTTCCGTGCCATCAGCCCTCCACTTAACCTGAGCAAACCTCGGCCAACCGATCACCGCCCATCAGTCGCGCTATACGGCACCAAGGCCGTATCACATCGCGTATGTGCGGAGCTGAGTAGGGGAGCGTTTCGACTGAGCCAAAATAAAAATTTTGAAAAACGTGTAAGAACAAAAGTTGTTCCTTGCCTCGTGAGAAATATTTTTTGTCGAACAACTTTTTCTCTAAAACCAGTGGTTCAGCAGTCATAAGGAAATAAACAACTAAATTGGTTATAATAATTGATCGCTCTATAATTTTTCAATTCTGATAATTTTGGCTCAATCTACACCTAATTCTCAATGCTCATGATTTTTTCAGATTTTTCTGAGCGATCCTTTTGGTGATAAGGGCGGGGGGCAGCAGTTTTTAAGCGTATATTCCTATATTTAAAAAAAAATGTATAAAAAATTCATCATAAATATTGTTGAATTTGTGCTTCAATAAGCTTATATTTTACACCCTACACGGTGCCCTTGAAATTTTTATCCATTTTCCAATTCACCCTCAGAAATCAACCCCCAGAATCAAAATTCAACTTTCTATACTTCTCTCACACTCTGTATCTGTGCTAAATTTCAAATTTTTACGTCGAGCAGTTTCAGAGAAAATCGCCTGTGACCTGTGACGGACGGACGGACACCGAAGTGATTTCATAAGTGTTTTGCTAATTTTAGCACAGAACGCTAAAAACAATGAAGGATAAATTTTTGATTTGTTTAACTTATTGTAATAAAATTTCAGGGACCAAAAGGTCTAAAAAGTTCCAGAAAAGCGAAAACAAAGACTCATAGGTGGGTGGGTGGGGGTGGGGTGTTATGAGAATCAAATCTGGTCGCGTGATGTATGAAGAGAGAAGGAAGCAAAGAGAGTGTTATTTTCAACATTAGCTAAAATATATCTGTTATATTTTATTATCAAAGATATATCAAACATCACCTCACATCAGTGAAATTATGTTCAAAAAAAAATCTGTTTGTTTTCGAAATTAAGTATGTAGGTATAGCGAATTCTATTGGCAAGATTTATGTCAGGCAACGTGAGTCACTTATAATTGAGGCGCATTGAGGTATTTAATTTACCATTACTATTATTATCACTGCAGTTTCAGTGTACTGCGGCAAGCATATATTATATTATATGTATATAATATAAATAGCTTAGCCACAACCAGTTACCGAGATTGGATAGTGGTTACACACGTATAACACAAAGCAGTATAACACCAATTTGACAATACCCTATTATTGCACTATATCACATCAGTTTCCGAGGATGTTAGCTGAGCGGTCGTCACAACAAGCCCTTTATTAGCAACGCGGCTGACCTTTCATATTTCTTTTTTATTCTCCCTGTGCGTCGATGTGTATCTTGTCAAGGGTATGTATACCAATGGGTACTTCGAGATTAGCTTTTTAAATAAAACCAACAATTTTAGAAAACTAATATGCTTGTTTACTTTATCAAACGTAGGATCATGGCAGCTATGTTTTAAAAATAATATTGTCCAAATGTCCCCCTCGACTGTTTCTACAAATGACCATTCCTTGCGTAACATTGTCAAAAACATTTGGCATGATTGCGATTCAATTTCACCAATAACTTGACACTTGTTTTTGGTCATTAATCGTCTGTGAATTGTTAGAATAGACTTTGTCCTTGAGGAAGTCCTACAAGAAAGAATCTAGGGGGTTAGATCGCATGATCGTACAGGCCACTGAATGTCACATCACCATTTCGAGAAATGACGGGTCCGTAACAAATTCTAAATTTCTCTAATTAAGTCATCTAAAATGATTTTTTTATTTGCCCCAGCCTTCAAGGCTTCTTAAGTATTAAAGTATGACATTTTCTGGCAAATTTGGTCTTTGTATTGCTCGAAAATTAAAATAAGTTTTGGATGAAGTATCGTGATTTTGTTCAAGCTCCATGATGCATAGAAATTGTTTATGTTCACTTACTTTCAACAAAATGCTAGCCTGGCAGCCTTGCTTATACGTGGAAAACTTCCTTGTTGACTTTTCATTTTTTTCTTGAATGGTCTTCCACCTTTAACACAGGTTAACCGCAGATAATAGTATTTCAGAGCCGGATTAATATCCACCACAGTATTAGGATTTCGTTGTCTTTGATTGTCAATTGTTCTGCTATTACGCAACCAAAACTAATTGTTTGTGGCTTTCTTGTAATCCACCAAAACGCAATTAAAATTTTCATATGAACATGTGTGTAAAATTTTCTCACCTTTTCGATGATGCTAACGGCGTTCCGCTATTTCAATAAATAACTGAGATATGACCGAAAAACCGAAAAAATACATTAAAAAGACTTTTTTGCAATACATTATTAATAAAGAAAATTAGCAACAAGATATTTTTATAAAGAGTTTTATACGTTCAGCTGGATACCTTTGGCGGCCCATTCCAATTGGTTTCATCCATTGAATAATTTTTTTGCTTATTTCGACTCTCCAGTTCTAACTTGCCTCCTCTATATTGCGGTAGCATTCGCCATTAACACTAACCGTTTCACCATTGTCATTTTCATGAAAAAAATGGCCCTATAACACCTCCAGCCCATAAGGCACACCACACGGTTACTCGAAGAGGATTTTCATTTTCCCAAATCCTACAGTTTTGCTTGTTCACATAAACTTTGAGTTGGAAATGAGCTTCGTCGGCCACGATAATTTTATTGTAAAATTCTGCAATATTTCTAACTAAGTAAACTAACTAAATTTTCGAAAAACTGATGTATTTTCGAAAAAGATGTTTTCAAAAACATGTAGGTACATGTAGGTTTCTTCCAAAGGACTTTGCTTAAGACAGCACATTTTTCGAACATCTGCCGTTGTATGGCCAAGTCATATACCCCAAATTTGATACGCGCTAAAGGAAAGGAAAAATAATTACTCACGTGGCGGCATTCCTGTGGGCTATCTTAGATTACTATATGTACTTGTAATACTTTAGGGTAACACCGTAACAGCTGGGAACAGTCTGGATATTTGGAAGCTGCCAAAAGCGGAAATCCGGGGCTGCTAGCTTCTTGTCTATTATTGTTGGCAAATCGTAACTTTACTTATGTATGTATGTAGAGGCCAATAAACAGTTGTAGCAATCTTGATAATTAACAAGAACAAAAAAATAAAAATTTAAGAAAACATTAAGGACGGAATGTTGTGAAAATATTATTTTTATTACGGAACACAATTAAAAAATACATTTTTTATTATAATTATAATTATAATTATAATTAAAGCTACCCACTTGAATGCCACACCAGTGGCGGCGCTTTTTATAAGCAACTACGTATAAGTGATAATTATCTCTATGTATAAAAGAAGAAACTGACTGACTGACTGATTGACTGACGTATCAACGCACAGCCCACACCGCTTGGTCTGGAAAAATCGAACTATAAAATTAAGGATTTTATTATTTGAAAATGTTGCAAATAATAAAATGCTGGCTCTAACCATGTACCCCATCGAGTAAGAATCGGCTGTGGAGGTTCTGGAATACCAGTTATAAAATTCTCGAGTGCGTTTGGGGGATTTACGAAAAACTGCTTTGGTGTTCGCGATTAATGTATCTACATCCGGACATCCGGATAACACTTGCTAATCATTTCTGCTGTGAGATGTAAGGCATGCAGTATACACGTAATATGTATCTAGTAAATGAAGGCACAGAGCTTTGAGGGATCGGGGCGGGAACTAGGGGGGCTTAGCCCCCCAAACTCGAAATTAGCCTCCCCTAGACCGATTGGTGTTTGCTGCACACACGATGATAAAGCTAAATTGAATAGGGAATAGGCATATAACCCAAATAAATCTGAAATATTTTTTTATATTCTCTACATAAATTAATGGTTTATGGCGGTTGCTGTTATCCATTTATTTTGGTCTTTATTAACAAAGAAAAGGATTTTGTACTGCAAATTTTCGCGCGAATTTCGAAACTTGTAAAACGTGATCCCATTGGCTGTGTCGCCAAAAGTGTTTTTATGACTCATAATGAGTACATGGCGAATTCCAGTGTTGTAGGTCATCGAAAAATTAATAAAAATTGCATTTGATGCGTAATTCATCGAATGAAATATCCCTGCACTTAAAGTAGAAGGTTCCTAAAATCTTATTCATGTATATTTCAAGCCGAGATCGGTTCAGGAACCTTTCAATTTTGCAACAAAAACTGGCATTTTTGCGAAATTTTGACACATCATATCTTAATAATTTCGAGTAAATAAACTGCAATTCTTCGATTTCATGGCAATCCTCAAAAATTCAAAAATTTTAAAATTTTGCACGACCCCGATGCAAATAAGTAGACCTATTTATTTATAACTTTAACGAAAAAGTAAGCGATTTGAATTAGTGGGAGGTATTCTTAGAATTAACGGATAAAATAAACCAAAAATAATCACTAAATAAGGAAAGTAGTGTGGAATAATGTCGATTCAAAATACGATTTGTCGGGAAAAATCAAGAAAATTCTGTTTTTACCCCTTAAATACGCTCCTGGATGACCCACTCGGTATTCATTTTAAAGTGTGATTATCCCTTTATAAGATAGGATTGAAAAATTGGGAAAAAATTAGATAGGAAAAAATACAGTGATTGAAATGTCCTATAAAGAATGAAGAAACAAAAAAATTTGGAAATCATGTATTTCGACGAGCTCTTTCCGATAACTTGTATGGAATTGTAATTTGAGCCATTTTGACCCCACAAAAAAATTAAAAACTGTGAAATATCTGGGTCAAAAATTGAAATTTCCAGTTTTTCCCAAATATATCCATTTTCCAGTGATTGTAGGTATAGGTAAATGTATTGCAAAAAGAAAGTATTTGAGATTTCAAAGTTTCACTTGTGAATCCGTTTTTCGATCCGACGTTTTGTTTTCGAGTTAGGTATTAGCAGAGACTATAAAGAATATAGACGAAGGCTTGCGGCTAATTGGCTAAATTAAATGTTTACTACTAAATAAAGGTGTTTTTCGTAAAGGCTAACCAATATAATACCAGAGGCTATAAATAATATAGACAGACACTCGAATACACCGAAAAGCCGGTCTCCCTTGAGACATTTGGTGGGTTTGTGATTTAAAAGTTTGTTTGTCCACCATTATATATACATGTAGATACATAGTATACATATTTATATAATGGTAGACAAACAAACTTTTAAACCATAAACCAGTAAAAAATGTCTCAAGAGAGACCCGCTTTTCCTTGCACGGCAGTGTTCGTCTAGGTATAATTTAGTCTATGGTATTAGGTACCACAGAGGTGCCTGCAAATGACATATTTCGACCTAAAAAAAATCAAAAGAATTACTTGCCATTTTCCGATCCTCACGTTTCAATAGAGTTCTGAAGTTCCGGGTCCTCTACAACCTCCGAAAATTTACATCGATTTAATTCACTTTTGCTACCTGTACCCGTCTTCAACGGCAATAGCGGAAATTTCAACTTTGACGTTTAATAGCTCCGAAACGAAACATCCGGTATAACTGAATTTTTTACCGAAGCTAGTTGCACTATTCCTCTATTAACCCAAAAAATTCGATTGCTCCCCCTCTGTCTGTTTCCGAGAAAAACAAACCTGTTCGACTTTAGGTTAAGCTTGACGTTAACTTGTAGATTGACACTTATTTTTGCTGATCTCCTGACGTCATTATTCATTAAGGACAAATGGCTGATTTTTCAGTTGTAATAAATTATATCGAAAAGTAAACATTTTTTGTAGCTAATTTATCCTAGTAATTTAGTAATTTTCTTCAAAATATTTTTTTGGGTTTGTAATGACTTCCTTAAACGATTTATGCGATAAAAAAATATGCATATTCGTTATTGCTGCTGCTGCTGCTGCCAAGTTCCCCGCGATGTAATGCCACTGGAGCGTCACTCACGGTGGGCAGCTTTAGTTATAACCTTTTATTGATTTTAAAAGTTAATATACAGACAATAATATACAGCAATAACCCCCAAAATAAAACCTACTAATTATTAAGATACTAATTATACATGACCTAAATGTAATAGACATAATTTGGTAACTACATTTAGGCCATGTATTAAATATTCTACAATAAGTAAGTTTAGAATTATATAGATTATCTTCGTATACTAAACTTTGGAAACAACAATAGTTTATATGAAAATAAACTGTATTTGTTTAATTATGTTCAACAATACAAGATAGTCTGGCTCTTTTCGCAAGATCACGGCCCTAAGTGTTAAAACAACGTTTCCTAAAATTATGCATTTATTTCCTTAATTTTTTCCACTAAGATGAAAGGCTTGTGTTCCATTCTTAATTATTACAGAGTATATGCCATTTTAAAGGTTGCTTGTTTCCGAACTAATAGGATGGAAAATTAGTATTACCTAACCCATATTACCTTGTATTTTGTAATAAAAAAAGGAAAGCGTAAAATATTGTGCTGAAGAGATGTATTACACAGAGGGAAACACCGTTGCCCGCCTACACGGTAGAGCTCAGGCTGCCCACGTAAAAAGCTACAGTTTATTGAATTTTGCTTTTCGGTATGAACGAGTCTGTAAAGCTCGCCATCACTGGCACTGGCTCGAAGTTTTTTTTAGTGTTTCGTGCTAAAATTAGTAAAACGGAACACTTTGAAATCACTTTGGTGTCCGTCCGTCCGTCTGTCACAGGCGATTTTCTCTGAAACTGTTCGACGTAAAAATTTGAAACTTCAAGTTAAGTTTTGATTCTGGGGGTTAATTTCAAGGGGTAAATTCGGAAACGGAAAAAAAATCGTGAAGGGTGTCAAATAAAAGCTTATTGAAGCACGAATTTAACAATATACCTATATGATGTATTTTTTTATGCATTTTTTAAACATTTTTCGGAAAAACGCTTAAAAATCGCTGTCCCCCGCCCTTATCACCAAATGGCTCTGAAAACAATCATGAACATTGGGAATCAGGTGTAGATTGGGCCAAAATTATCAGGATTAAAAAGTTTTAGCGCGATCAATTGTTATAAACAATTTAATTGTTTATTTCCTTATAACTGCAGAACTTAGAGAAAAAAAATTTCGACAAAAAATAGTTTAGGTAGTTTAGTTCAGTTTATATATTTGTTCATCGGCTATTTATAATGAAATAGATTGAACACGTCAAAGGTTTACAAAACTGATTTAAAATATTCACACTTCTATACAACAAAATAAAACACCACAGATTTTAAAATGTAAAATATTTGGACTACACTATATAAAATCCTGTTAATCAAAATTGTGATAAGGCATATAGCGACGCATATAGAGAAAAAGAAAGGGATGAAGAAGAAACAGATTACCTAGCATTGTCAACCAGATAAGTCTCAAACTCTGTAACAGAGTAAAAACAGTTTTGTATTAATATATTTTTAATGTTATTCTTAAATTGTTTTACACTCGTGACCTCCCTCAAGGCCCGAGGAAGCGCATTAAACAACCTGCTACCAAAATATAAAGGTGACTTTTCATAGAAAGCATGATGGTGTTTTTTTAAATAAATGTCTTGTCTTCCCTAGTGTTGTGATAATGATAATCTCCGCTAGAAGCATGGTTGCCTATGTTTTGGAATGTATAAATTAAAGATTTTAATAAAAATATAGATGGAACAGTAAGTATTTTGTTGCCCCTGAAAGTTTCCCTGCAAGACTGATCATAAGGTAAATCAAATATTATTCTCAGTATCCGTTTTTGGCAACTAAAAACCCTGTTTAAATTCATTGAATGACCCCAGACAACAATGCTAGATGAAATAACAGAATATACTAGGGAATAGTATATATTGAGAATAATCCTCACGCCAAGACACTCTTTAAAAGAGTTCAACACGTAACAAGTCTTACTCAGTTTTTTGCAAATATACATAAACATTTTTCGGGAAAAACGCTTAAAAATTACTGTCCCCGACCCTTATCACCAAAAGGATCGCTCAGGAAAGTCTCAAAAAAACATGAACATTGAGAATTAGAACTATATTGAGCCAAAATTATCAGGATTGAACAATTCTAGCGCAATCAATTGTTATAAACAATTTAATTGATTATTTCCTTATAACTGCTGAACCATTGGTTTTAGCGAAAAAGATTTTTGACAAAAAATATATCTCTCGATGTAAGGAACAACTTTTGTCCTTACACGTTTTTAAAATTTTTTAATTTGGCTCAGTCGAAACGCGACTGCATTACTATTAATAATTGAAGTGGGGGGCTGGTGGCACGGAACACTAATTGTGTAAGAATAGCTTGCACTTGACCGATTTTTTTATAATATGACAGTTGCAAAGCACAGGGTGCGAAGTTACCGAAGTATAATTTAAATATTATATCATAACATTTCAGCACATTTCGTCGGGCAAAAAAATCATAAGTGCCAAGGCAAAGAATCGTAAACGCCATTTATGCAATGGATTTAGGATTAGGATTAGGATTAAGGTGAGTGGGTCAAGAACTGACCCTCCACTGCGACCATCGCGATCTATTGTGGCTCACATCTCTATTAGATTTCTTCCAGCAGATCCAGCCTCTGAATGAAGCTGATTATAGTGCTGGGAGAGGCGTAGATTAGATTTCCTGGCGGAAGCACCCCCTCGCCAAATAATGAAAATCTTATTCTACCTGCCGCAGGGCATGTGCACACTATGTGTTCTGCCGTTTCCTCATCCTCCATGCAGAGTCGGCAGTCGGCGTCTTGCGCCAGTCCGATCCGCTGCATGTGATGTCTCAGCCTGCAATGGCCGGTAAGTAAGCCTACTAGG
Organism: Philopedon plagiatum; assembly: GCA_963971165.1. Lineage (NCBI taxonomy): Eukaryota > Metazoa > Arthropoda > Insecta > Coleoptera > Curculionidae > Philopedon > Philopedon plagiatum. The sequence continues at coordinate 16,337,728 of OZ020198.1, read as the reverse complement.
ATTTTGAGGTGCGACCTGTTTAGTTCCAGTAGCTTATTCGCAGTTTGATGTGTCAAAAGTATTGTTTATGAATGCCTTTGAGTGTCTTAGACCCGGTATTCTCGACCAGTATCTTGCCCATTCCTCTTCGGCCCAGGCTGAGAGCGCACGCTTGGCCGCTGTATAGGAAATGCCTAACACCGGCTCGGGACCTACAAACTTCGACGCTGCCCCTCTCTTAGCGAGCAGGTCGGCTGCTTCATTGCCCTCGAGGCCTGTGTGTCCCGGTATCCACACCAGGGTGATTTTGTTCTGTTTTCCGATTACAGTCAGCACCTCACGGCATTTCCACACCATATTTGAGGTGCACCAGCTGGATTCCAACGCTTTAAGAGCAGCCTGACTGTCAGAAAAGATTTTTATTGTTTTGCGTGTGTATTGCCGTTTTGCCAGCATTCTTACACTTTCCTCAATGGCGTACACCTCTGCCTGGAATACAGTCGCTAATGACCCCAGGCTATATGTCAGCTCTGTCTTTGGGTTATTGCCATATATTCCGGCTCCGACACCCTTGCTACTTTTGGATCCATCGGTAAATAAGCAAATATCTGCTCTTATGCAATGGTACAAGAGATGCAAAAACTACTTTAGCTTCAATTATATAATATTTTTTGATCTTTTAAGGTTCTTTGGTCGCTTACGATATCTAAAATTGTAAGATCTGCAATGACTTCTGCAGGCTTGGATATGAAAAGAGACGTAAGCGACAGCAATGTAAAATGTTTTTTTTTAAGATTCTCACTACTAGACTATTTTGGTAGCTTGTAATATTTTACTTATTCGATGTGTCTCTCAGAGACGGTTTCAATGACATTAAAACCCATTTTGGCGAAAATGGCTCTTACGATACTTTGTCTGGACAGCAGTGGCGGTTTGTGAAATTTCAAAGTTGTATATCTCTGTTCCTACTTACAGGACCCGTACCAAATTTAGGGGTTTCAATACTGGGCCCACTGGGAATGTTTTGGTAAAGAAAACAAACATTTTGTAATTTGCGAAAAAAGTTGAATTTTTCCTCTGCCTCCCATGGGGAAAAAATGAACATGTTTGAATATTTTATTTATTATTTTTCTAAACAAATTTTACATCATTTTGTCGGGAATTTTTAAATTATAAGAGAAAAAAATGTGTTAGTAGAAAGTTATAGCCATTTCCATTTTTTTAACCTAAAATATAATTTAAAAAATAATTCAAATGACTATAACTTTCTACTAAACATTTTTTTCTCTTAAAATTTAAAAATTCTAGACAAAATTTTATAAAATTTGTTTAGAAAAAATAAATAAAATACCTAAACGTGTTTACCAAAACATTCCCAGTGAGCTCACTATTAAAACCCGTAAATTTGGTACGGGTCCTGTAAGTAGAAACAGAGATATACAACTTTAAAATTTCACAAACCGCCACTGCCGGACAGGAACGAATTTTCGTATTCACACCTACTTTGAGCGATACATTCTGTGTGAATTTAAATTGCTAATGTTACAACAGCAGCAAACCTGAGAAAATTAAAGAAAATTCACCAAAATGTCACTCGTCCCGGCACCTGAGTTCTAGTTTTTTTTTATCTGAAAGCTCTTAACAGTCATTTAAATTTTTATTATTTTACTTTTTTCATTGCCAAGGTCAGAACTAAAAAATATACCTTCTTCTGAAGTAAACTGTTGTTAATTCTAAAAGCTAATTTACAAATAATAATATTTTTTTATCTAAGACAGGCATTTAGTATAATTTTTTGCTTTATATTTCATTTGTATGAATATTTTTACAATATCAACCGTAGATTCATATTCTATGGGTATTTTTTAATGTACTAATAAAAGTTTCAAGATATTTTATGATTTATTTTAGGAAAACAATATTTAAAAAGAATATTAAGGTCCTAGTGACAGAAAAAATTAAACCATAGATGTTTTAAAATATATTAATCTTCTGAATAAAATTATCATACACGTTGAAACTTTAAATAATTGACTGAAAATTTCTTGCAGAATATGAATTTATACTTAATATACTCATAATGTTATTGTTAAAAATTTTAAAGCCGAAAAATCATGTCGGAATTAAATTAAGTTAGGACGCGATTGGAAAATGCCACCTTACTCAACACAAATAAAATGGTTGAACATTTTTAAATGCGATTTTTTTGAGAGATAGGGAAGTAATATAATTTGACTATTGCATTTTATCTTTTTTGCCTCCCCTACTTCGAACTTCACTGTCCGCCACTGGTATACATACGCAACGCGCCTCTTGTTGTTGTGTTAGGAACAGTCATGGGGGAAATTATAGCGGCTAGTTCTTCAGAGCAGAATCCCTGGAAGAAAAGAGATAAATCCCCAACCAGCGCGGCGATTAGCGAGAGAAGGACGTTTTCTTGTGAGGACTGGGTCATTGATGATCCGAATGGCTCTGTTTTGGATAGAATAAAGGATGTTAAGTGTCAAAGGTGATGACGCTCCCCAGATGTGGGAACAGTACTCTAGATTAGGTCTTATTTGGGAAACGTAGAGTGTGTAAGTTGGCAGGGGAGAAGTATTTTCTGGCTCAAAACAGAAAACCAAGCTTTTTAGCTGCTGATACGACTACTGAAATAATGTAATGTCTTTGTGCTAGCTGAGATCATGTTCGAAAGCGGTGCCAACAAGATTGAACGTTTCAATGTTCTGTAGGGCTTGGCCATTCATGTGGATGGGGTAAGTGTTGTCGGATTTTTTGCGTGACATGGAGCAAGACTGGGTTTTGGAGGCGTTGAACTGAACAAGGTTCTTGGCACCCCAGTCTAAGATTAATTGAAGATCTTGGGGAAGGGATAGGTGCATAGATTTGCGTCTATTATCCAGCTCTTGATTCGAGACTTGTCTGGAAAAATTAATGTTGGAGTAAAGAGTACTATCGTCTGCATATCTGTGAATGGGATTGGTAGATGAAGAGAGCAGGTCATTAATGTGAAGAAGAAATAAGGTTGGTACCAGAACTGAACCTTGGGGTACGCCAATAGGATGGAAGTTAAATTAGTGACCGTCCACTACGACAGATATGCGCCGATTAGAGTGAAAGCTACCGATCCAGGTACATAGTTTGGGAGAAAGACCGCAAGAAGTTAGTTTATTGAGAGTGCGCCATGTCATACTTAGTCAAAGGCCTTGGAAATATCAAGAGAAACAATCCGGGATTCGTCATGAAATTCAACAGACTTGTTCCAGATATGTGTGACAAAGGTAAGGCGATCAGCTGTGGTTCTTTGGTGGCGAAATGCGTACTGCCTGTCATGGATGATTTTGTGTTTTTCTAGATATTTTAGAATTTGCAAGTTGATCACTTTCTCCATAATTTTGCTGACAACAGAGAGAAGAGAGATAGGTCTGTAATTAAATGGAAGGGACTTGGAACCTTTCTTCGGGACAGGCTGCACACGAGCAGTCTTCCAGCTATCTGGGCAGATACCCTTGTCATAGGAGATCTGGAAAAGACGAGTTAATATTACGCAATTAATCCAAAAAAGGAATTATTTGTTAAGATATTATTGTTAAATGGCCCAAGTGCATGTACCAAATTACTACATTTAAGCCAAGTATTCGTAGTATCTTAACAATTAGGACGTTTTTTGGGACCATATTTCTGGATATTATTGTTTGTTCAGTAACCTTCAAAATGAACAACAGTTTATGATAAAAAAACTGTATTTTTTTAATGTTGCCCAATAGTAAAAATAGTCCATCTCTTTTCACAATACCTCGACCTTAGGAAACTCTACTTTACATAATTATTTTACTACTCTCTATTGTATACGAATATGTGATTATTTTTCTTTTGTGACATCCATGGACAGTATATTTATCTTTTTAAAATTTTCTACAAGCAGCATTTTGTGACAATGCATATATCATTATATAGACAAAAGTGGTCCGGTGTATTGCCAAAAACATATGTGATAGAGCTAGAACATGTTTTGATGTATTCTGTAAAAGGTCAATGCCATAGTGCTATTATATAAAATGTTTATTTTACCAAAACAACCAAATAACCACATTTTATCATATTTTAAAAGTGCGAGATCACTTGGTTGGTACCCAATTATACCCATTAATTGCAGCTATTCATTCTCTGGTATTTAAAACAAAATATTTTGTTTTTTTCTGCGTATACTCCGACGTTTAAAATTCACGTATACAATTTTTGGCTAAATGCCAAAATCTGCGACTATCCAAGGCTTGTATTGGTTGAAAATGCGATTACTGAGTTTCAAGGTTCAATCCGCACTTAAAAAGTTGGAATGTTGCTCTTTCGAAATAATTTATAAACACATTTTCTGAACAGTGAAACAGGACTGATTCATTATTTTCGGTTGAAATTGATAGCTTAGTCAATCCGTTTGGGTAGAATCACTTTATTCCAGATTTCATAAACATTGGTTTCTATATGGGGGAAGGAAAGGGCTAAAAGGCTCCTCAACTCAATCTATTAGCAGGATAATGCCTGTCTATATGTGGTTATGGTAAATTTGCGGCACTTAAATGCCCAAAGTAATATCTTACACCGTAGTGGCCATCGAATTCTCCAGATCTTTTACCGATATGTTTTGAAATGTTCCATGCTGAACAGGTTAAATGAATGGGTAGAATATTGAGGTGGTCCACAGTATTAACTGAACCTAGGTAACCAGCAAACATTTCCATTTGTTAATTTAAAAAATATTTTACTACATTGTTGGCATTTGGTATTGGCATTTCTAGAATAGGTGGTTCCAATGTGGCCTCACGTTTTTTTGAACATTGCACCATCATTGTCTTGGATTGACGCGTAGCCAGCTACCCAGGCCAGGTTTGAAGGTATGGAAAAGTCTTCTCGATGTATACATGAAGATGCGTACATGTATTTGTATCGTACCCCTTTTTTAAACCTGTGAAATAACTGGAAAATATTAAAGATCTTAATATATTACCAGAAAAATTCGATTTAATAAACAGCAGGGAGATAGGAAATAGTTATTACACACGATTTGTTATGTCAATATATAAAGAAGAATTATTCAGTTACCAAACCCATATGTTAGAAATACAGGAGCTTAATATTTTGATACGCCCAAATTTCGAGTAATCCTATTAGACTCAAAACACCTGTTGGTGTTAACCAATTCAAGTGGTGCATTTAATTAACTGACACCAAGTAATCCAAGGATTTATTGGCAATTTTCGTTCGTATTTGAATAAACAGGGCTACGCGTACGCACTGAAGCAGGACATAGTGTCGGTGCCTGAATCTGGGGAAGACCCAGGTCCAGAAACACTAGCAGACATGTAAAAATTATGACGACCGCATTCAAATTCTATTTTCTGGATAGCAGATCAATTATCCAACGTTTCGTTTATTTACTAGGAAGTAGACATTTCCTATCTTATCTTTATCTGTATATGTATGTATACGATGTTTGCATCAAGGTTAGCTTTGATAATTTTATTGTATTAAATACATAATATCAATTTTGCTGTGTGGTTGCATAGGTTAGTTATATTATTTATAGTTTAGGTTTTCTTACTTACTACTCTTACTAACGCATGCAGTAGGATTTTACGGAGGGGGGTCAGCTCTTGTAGGGTTACCAGACGTCCGAATTTTCAAACTAACAAAAAAACATGACAGATTAATAAAATCAATTCTCGAAAAACTAAAAAAAGCCTTTGTTCACAAATTCCAGATAAACGCTCTTCGTTAGAGAATACTTAATAAATATTATTTTATATATTAGAATAATAAATATTATATTTGTTCTGTTACTTATATTTTTGTTAGTTTATGTTTTTTATGAAATAAAAATGTTTTTTTTTGTTTGTGTTTTGGTAGTAAAGTAAAATACCTAAAAGTAGTAAAATCATGCCATTAAGTGAGTGAATAATGTGAAAAATAACTACTCATACTTTTTCAGAACAAATTTTATAACGTCCCCATTTGGTCCGGATTTTTTTTATAAACTTGTCCTGGCTAGAACATATTTGATCTGGTAACCCTATATGTGTTGCCCAAACAAGGGAAGACAACCTCAAGTCATTAAATGACAATGGCTTCAACAGAATCTTGTCGAGACTTTGTATGAAATTTGAAGATTGTGTGTATGGACTGGAGGTTAGATGTTTTATTCTATTGTCCCCCGTGTGCGGACCTTGTCACTGTAAAATATAGCTATTTGAGAAAGAATCGCAAAACTTTCTTTAAAGTTTGCTAAGCAAGTACAAAATTAAAGATCTTTAAAATGAGGTGATATCATGATATAGTGTTGAATTTTTTATTTTATCCGGACACTGGGTCGACTTTTCCTGATATCTCTCCTGCAAGACTTTAACAGCGAAATCCGGAGAAATTCTATTGGATCTGAAAAAGTGACATTCTAAATTGTTAAATTGGTCGTTTATTCAGTCAAACGTGAAGTCGTCGTACGTGGTCTTTCACGCCTTGGGAGTTCAAAAGTATTGAAAGTTTAAGCAGCATCCAAGAAAGATGACAGAAGCGTCCGTCTCTTCAGGAATTTAACCCCACGCGGAATCTTTCAGCTGACTCTGCGGAGACGTAAAAAGCGACGTCGTTTTCTATTGGGTAAGCAACGCACGTCATCTAGGTAGCTCAACCAATAATAATTCGCTCCCAGTGGCGGGCTTACAGATCCTCGGGACTTGGCAGGAGTCGGCGAGATTTGGAGGCTATGCAGCGTGGTGCGCGTCGCTCTATCCCCAGTTGGATTTTCAGCCGTGCTCTGTGAAATTACAGCGATTTTCAGTTCATCTTTCAGGTGAAAGTCTGAAAACCGGTGCCGGTCCTAGGCCGCTCGTCGCGCTCTTAGTGAATGTGCTTAAGGAATAGTTTTTAAAACTCGTGCTTTTGTCTTGCTGTGTAATGTAACATTCGTATTTCCATTGCTGAGGTGAGTTGTTTGGCGACTTCTTGATAACATCTAACCTCAGACCTTACACAATAACTAAAAATTATGAAAATGTATTCTTAACAATTCAGGAACAATGTGATCATTAAAATATGTGTTACGTTCTGACACCACGTGGATGCTGCTGATAATATTTCATTTGGGCAACACATCCATAAAATATGTGCAGTTATTACATTTCGGCGGTTAAAAATGTGTTGGAAAAAAACATAATAATTTTTATCTACTGTATGGTGAATGAACTCTTACTACGTGTGTGTATTGTAATGTAATTCTGTTTCACAGTTACTTTTTTAAACTCGAATACCTACGGATTGATTAAAAAAAAATTTAATGAACCCAACAACTTTTATTTTTAAATTGAAAACAAACATAGCGAATTTATTTTCTGTTTATTTGTAACTATATTTAGTTAGAACGCTTTTATCGGTTTTGTAAAAATAGTATGCAAGTTTCTATTATTAATAAAAGTAATTTCATTGAGTTTTTACGATAATGTCTGATAATAAATAGTATTAACATGCAAATTGTAAATTTGTACATACAGAGCGCCGAGATACTCTTAATATAAATAAACATACGTTAATTATGAATATTAATATTAACTTCATATTGTCACTTTGGGTATGATTTAAAATTAGTTCATCTAAAATTGGACTGGCAATTTCCAAATATATTTTTCTTATTTATAACTCTGTTAATTCAAATTCGTTATCAGTAGGAAAGTATATAATTTTGATAACGCTAATGATCTAACTTAACTTTTTATCGTAAATTGTAATAAACCCTATTGTGCAGAATCCTAGGATAAATAATAATTAAAGCCAAGGCGATTTTAGATTATTTTTTTAGGTTTCCATGTGAAGTTGAAATATTTTACTGGGAAGTTTATTTAGTACATGAGGTTAACAAAAGAGAATGATAGTAGGGGTGTCAATACCGACTGGTTTTTTTAATCACGGGATTTTCGAGATTTTGTTGTCAAATCCCGAGATCCCGGGATTGCTCCCGAAAAATATTATTAAAATATTTGTTTATCAAGTTTAAACATACAAATAGATATACTAAAAAGCACCTAAACGACTCTAAATATAAAAAATATATGTATAAATTTATACCTATTTAAAAAAATAGCGCAAAAATATTAGGGCGTTCAATATTTCGTCTCTCAGGCTGAACGTATTTTGTTGCAGAAAACTCCTGCGAAAGACAAACATCTCTTGGGTTCTATGCTTGTGGGCTGAATGGTTAGTAGGAATCCAAAGATTTTTTGAAGATTATGTCCTCGACTGCCATCATTTGCAAATAAATCAATTTGTTGAGAAAGGAACATCCGGGTCTTATTATTGATTTGCTTTTGTAATGAATGACTCTGAACATTTTAGTAATGCTTTTTGCAGTTTAAGTTTGACGTTGAATGGTTCATTCTCCTCTGCTCTCAGAATTTCTGCAATGGTAAAGTCATCTTCGTCGCTGATTTCTTTTTCACGTTCGTTGTCTGTGTCTAGCCTGATTAAAAGTGTTTCCAATTTAGATTTAATAAGGGAAATATTTGATGTTTTGAAGCAGTCATCTTGTTTAGAGTTTAGCATGCCGGGATTTTTGAGATAACAGAGAATGTCAGAATAAATAATTCTGCGATGCTTAATCCTTAATCCTTGTTCCCAATCCAATGACTTCCGTACTGAGTGGTGTGTTAATTCTGAATAATTCCTTCAACATGAACTGTAATGCCGCATCTGCTTTACATAAATCCATATCACGACGGCCGGCATAGGGTTTCAACTGCAATTTTTATCGGACGGAGAACTTTTGCAACACCTTTGAAAACCTCACGTTTTGATTCCAAAATTGGTGTTATATTTAGATCAATAAGATCGTTTTTTATTAAATTTTCTAATAGTGTAAAACGCTCAAGCATGTCAAGTAAGCTGCTCCATCTCGTTTTGCAATATAATATAACTTTTAGCTCTTTCCCATGATCATTCTTGATATACTTTTATAGTATAGGTATTATTTTTAGTGGGCGATTTTCCAAATGTTCTAACTATTTGTCTAACTTTAGACACCAATACACAGAGGTCATGATTATTGGTAATGATTACTTCCAAAAAATCATTTTTTTTCAAAAGTTCCACCTTATTCCATACCTTCAGTGTCTTCTATATCGCTGTCGGTGTTAAAGAACATTTCGAGACAAATCCCGAAAATATTAAACGATCCCTGGATTTTCGAGTCCGGTTTATACTTCGGGATCCCGGAATTGACAACTCTAGATGATAGGTCTCGATGATCGAATTGACTTTCTTACTCCCTTAAACTATAAGTACTGAAAAATAAAAAAATCATTTAGCTAAACAAAGAAATATTTAGATTTTTGGGCGTCAAACATTCGGCAATCCAGAAATCCTTTTATAATTTTGTTAGTTGGATTTTAATTAAATGAATATAAGTTTCTAATTTTTCTTCGTTTGTGTTGTAGAATCCCAGCTGCTTTTTGTCTTCTGGGGCATATTTCAAAATAAAACTTGTCATTTAAAAAATACTTAAAAAGTATTTGAATGTTTCAAAACAGTCCAGTCCCTAAATTCTGTTACAATATAATAACAACATACACGGGCACAAAATATTAGTACTTCTTTCTTCTACCTTCTATTAGTCTTGCATTATGAGTTCGGTACTGAGCTTATATTTAGTAATGCTTAAGAATGTAGGGAGTTCTTTAGTAGGAAATCTATACTTAAACATAATTGTTAAAGTGGTGAGTTATTGAATAATAATAAAAAAATTAAATAGAATAAACCCTCTATAAATTAAAAAAAAAAGGAAATGTATGAAATATTTAATAATACGATAATACATGCATCATTTACCCAACGGTAACGTTTAACTTGTGTGTTAGGTTATCAGTGCCTACAAAAATTCATAAAGTATTTTATCACAATTGTTTTTTAAACTTACTTTCAAGTTTTTTAGATAACACACACCATACACCATTATTCTTTAGAATATAAGATTTTTTAGGATGTTACGTTGCTCTATATTGACAGTGTGTTTGGAAAATGCATTAGAAAACTTGGGGAGGTGATTCTACATGGAAAAATAGTTGTAGTAGTTCTTTAAAAGAAATTTTAAAATCTCATTTTCTGAGTTATAACTGTGCAAAGTTTAATTTTTTTAATAGTTTTTTTGTCGTACTGAATTTAATTTAAAATTCAAAATTTATTTTTGTCATAACTTTTTTATTTTGACAGATATTTCAACAATAAAGATGTCATTTTAAAGGCAACAAAAAACAACAAATAATGTTCTTTCTGTTTGAGTCGATAGACTCATCATCGGCAAATTAAGTAGAAGTGCTTCAAATTTAATAAAATGTGACATTGGATAATAGTAAACAAGTCATCTGGAAAATTAATAATAATAATAATTGCAATTTTTTTTACTTAAATCAAATTTTCTTATTTTTTTTTTATTAAAATTTCGGTGTTAAAAATTTGATTTAAATAAAAAAAAAATGGTAATTGGTACTATTCACTTACCAAATGACTTATTTAATATTATCCAATGCCACATTTTATTAAATTTAAAGTCCTACGACTTGATTTGTCGATGTAGTTTTAAAATTTGTTTTAAAAAAATAAAAACTTTTATAGAACTACTACAATTATTTTTCCAAGTTTCCAAATGCATTTTCCGAACACTCTTTATTTAAGGATAGTATGTACTAGAACCTAAACTAAGAAGGAACTTTCATTCTACATACTCGATTTAAGGATCGTTTAATTAAAATGCGTTAATAGGGTTTTTTACCATTTACCCTTGGATTATTAAAAAGGAAAAGTTCGATACGCCACTGCTAAAGGCCATCGAAAAAGCAATTAAGGTTGGCAACAGTGCTTGGAGCTGTACAGCGCCCTTGCGAGCGTAGGAGGGCACGCGGTCGGCCTTGTAAGTTTGCCCCTCGGCGATCGATCGTCGGTTTCTACACTATACGACTAAATCAGGTCACTGTGTTTGCGGGTGGCCTGTTTTTCTATCATTTTCCCATGTCCCATATCGTACCTTCGTGCCCTTCTCCTTTAACCATAAGAATTAACCATTTCGTAGCAAAAACTTGCACGAGAACTAACGAACTCTGACAAGCCATGAAAAGGCCGCTTTTTATCATTTTTATTGAGATGTATTAGGAGGACTTGTTTACCCTAAGTGCGTACCAACTGAAGATGTTCCCCAGGGGGTTGATACTTTAATACTCTATTAAATAGAGTAGAGTAAATAGAGTCTATTTACTTGTTGCCAGGGGCGGATAGGCAATGTTGAATATTAAACTTGTATACTTTTTTGCACGGTTTATCCCAAAAGAACGCAGCGGCCCATCGAGACGCGTCCCTGTGTCCCGCTTGAGTCTTGCTTGTTGAGGTTCTCTAATTTAAAGAAAAAACTTTTTACAATCTCTAGAAAAGATTCGCCTATTTATTTTTCGAATTGTTAAATCCGCACCTTGTTTCTGGTAATTATCAGGGGGAGGGGGCCTTGCCAACCTGAAACCCCCTATCTACGCCCATGTTCTGTTAACTAGTAAAATTAACAACTTCTTCACATTTTAAGTTATTAAGGCATTTAGAAAAATAGAAAGACATATTTAGGGCTTCTTAATGTTGTGAAATGTGATCCTAACACATGTTTTAAACTGCGAACTATTGTGCACCCAGTGGCAAAGCATTTCCGGACATATGTTCATTTTAAATTTTTTGTAGTAGTACCAGAGCTTATCTTTGTTCAAAACTCGCTGTTATCGATAAACTTATATAATATTTTGTGTAAATAATGCTTCATTACCGAAAAGGAACGCCGTAAATATTAAGATCATACCACTTTGCATATATTTATCCAGAGGCGGATCTAAAACGAGGCCAGGGGGCTAAAATTAGTCCCATCCTAGCCAAAGTGCTACAATTAGGAAACCTAGTCACTACAATACCTATTTTAGCACAAATTTGCAATTGTAAACCCAGTTATAAAGAAACAACTAGGTACATTAAATTTCACGTTTTTAAAAATTTCAAAAGCAGGTAAGTAAATATGCATTGTCATTTATTAACAATCTTGAACTTTGATCAGATATTGAATACTTTGTAACTTCATCACAGCTCATTTCTAAGAAATAGGCCTGGGAGTCCGCTAATGTATCAGTACTTTCATAGTATCTATAATATTACAGCAAATGAACTGGTGTTTTATTCTGGCTTAACATCTACAATAGTTTAATAATTCTCTTCATTATTTGTATTTGGTTGATTTGTCTTCCAGAGGGGCCTTAATACCTTCTAGATTTTTTTATTATAACAAAATAATGAAAACTAATTTATATTATATAAAAGAAGAACCTGACCGACTAACTGACTGACATATCAACGCACGGCTCACACCGCTGGGTCTAAAAACTTGAAATTTTGCACAGAGGTTTCTTATATAACGTAGGCATCTACTAAGGAAGGGTTTTTTCAAATTTCAGCCCCTAAGAGGGTGAAACAGGGGTTCAATCTTCGTATGGAGAAAAAATATTATATGGTCCTATTAACTCAAAACTTCATAGAAGTAGTCAAAAATATAAATATTTAAACACGTGTTTTACAGTTTTTAATAAATCAATCCCTATAAGGGGGTGAATGGGGGTTCAAAGTTTTTAATGAATCAGTAAAATTGTTATACGATTTTATTACCTTGAAACTATGTGAAAGTACTCTAAAAAATAAACACATGTTTTATAACTTTTTAGAAATCAACCCCTAAGGGGGTGAACTGAGAGTTGGAAGTTTGTAATTTAATTATGGATGTCACGCGGACGAAGTCGTAGGAGAAAGCTAGTATTTTATAAAAGTACACTATAAGACTGCTGAAATCACCATTTCTCAACAAAGCTTGCTTTGTTTTAAAATTGTTAATTTCTGCTAAAACTTAACCAGTTTTTGAATGGGTCCGGAACTTTCTTACAAATAGAAAATGGGGATAAAGCTGGATAAAACAGTGATGAAAATTTGCTGTTCTTATTTGAGAGTGGTTATTTATTATACATATTCTTTTGTGAGCTTATTTATTTATTAAGTTGCTAACTACTACGACTTATAGTCTATTGTAGCTTACTCGTGAGGTTATATTTTACAACAAAGTCAAATATATATACAGGGTGTTTCAAAAAACATGTGGCATCGCTCAAGGAGAGATTCCTTGTAAGAAACTAAGGCAAAAAGTTTATATAAACATGGGTCCGCAGATGCTTCGTTTCAAAGATACAGGGTGTTAAATTTTTGAATTTTCTGTTTCTCCAAAATATTTTCAAAATGGCTTCATCAATTTTGATAAAATTTACAATGTGTAAAGTACTTAAATTAAGCATACTTCTGACCATGAAAAACTTTGACATTTCCTCCAGGGTCGTACATATGAGAAGACGGTACAATATTTTTCCAATAAAAACATGTACGCCACTGATTTTTTCACATTTTCTTATATCGGCCAAATAGTATGTTAAATTCTTAACAAAACTTATCTCTTCATATTTTTTCAGTTTTCATTTCGTTTAGGAGATAAATGCAATTTTATTAACCGTCTTACTGGTTTAGTTTTCCAAACCATCGGTTTTAACCATTTAAAAATTTAACGTCCTGTATCTTTGAAACAAAGCATCTGCGGACCCATGTTCATATAAACTTTTTGCCTTAATTTCTTTCAAAGAATCTTCCTTTAAGCGATGGCACATGTTTTTTGAAACACCCTGTATATATATATATATATATATATATATATATATATATATATATATATATATATATATATATATATATATATATATATATATATATATATATATATATATATATATATATATATATATATATATATATATATATGATTTGGTCATTTGGTTGATTGCAGTGAGTTCTATACTTTTCAGATGAAAGAGTTTCCCATCCCTATCTATTTTAAGTGCAATATATCAGCAATAGCTATTTGAAACACTCTTTTTAAAACAAATTACCTCATATGCAAGTTTACATTACGAGAAAATATTCTTAGCCCTACTGATTAATATTCTACGTTCACTACATAGGTTTACCATATCGTGTTTAATTATTTTTTGTGCTAAAATTACCTTTCTTGTCATATATTATAAAATATAAATACATTTCCCAACATTTTCACGTTTAACAGTTCAAAAATAAAGTGAGGTTGGAGTCACAAATTTCAAGGTTATGGTAATGTGACATATGCGGCTCTGGCTACTCTTTAAGAGTTTTTAATGCAATGCTTAAATGACCGCCGTAAATATGCAACCAGCTATGCAATTGCGTGTTTTTGGTCGGGCATTTAAGCACTAAATTAAGAGTTCGATTACCGGAGCTGGAACCGTCTTGTCACGGTAATCTAACCTCGAAATGTTGTGATTCCAACCCTACTTTATTTTGGTGGAAACAGTGGGAAGAAATAACTCTAAAATTTACTTATATTTCTCGATTAAACACAGGAACATAGCAAAAAAGGCAATTTTAGCAGAGGATAATTAATTATGATAATGACAGACCCATGGTAAACTTATTCGGTGAACGTAAAGAATTGATCAACTGGACGGGGAGTTTTTAGTTACGTTAATTTGTAGATCAGGTAATGTAGGTTTCAAAAAGACTGTCTTAATTATTTTTAACTTAAATAAATAGATAGGGATGCGAAATGTTTGCCCCTAATAAGCATAGGCCTTACCACAATCAACCAACCATACGTTGCAAGTATTAGACTTAGTAGTAAGCTATAATCCTGCCAGTAAGCTACAATAGACCATGAATAGCAGTAGGAATCGTACCAATAACATTAACTCTAACTCATTCTAATTTTATAAAAGAATGTACCATATAGAATTATTAAAAATAACAACTATGTACTTGGTTTGGCATTGTCACGTATTGCCAATCGAATAAATCAGCAGTATTTCATCACTGCTGTATCCAACTCTGACCATGCTACTATATGTTTTATTTGTAAGAAATTCTTGGACACAACCTGCTAAGTTTTGGCAGAAGTCAACATTTTCAGTGGAAAGCTAGCTTGGTACTTCGTCAAATAGTATTAGTTTTAGTGCTCTTGGTTTCTTTTTAATCTGAGTAATTATTAGTAATAAAGGCTGATTATATTTAAAAAAAAATTCTTTAATTTCAGTTTTCAACAAGTAAATATAGAAACCGCAGAAAAATCCAAGGAATTATGGAAGATTTTGTTAAAGAAAAACTTAAAGCTGCATTAAAAGACATTCAGGTGAAGAAAAATCGACCAAATACAAAGAATGTAGTGCATTATAAGCTTTTGTAAATATTTAATAAATGTCAATGGATTTTTTACTTGCCTGTTTTTTATTTTTATTTATATTTCACAAAAACCTGCAAAGTTAAATTAATGTAGTCGTATATAATTTGAGTTACCTAAACTTAGATCTGGGTTCATAATAATTTTTAAAAAACAAGAAATCAAAATTAAAAAAAAAAGACTTTTCAGAAAATGTTATACAGGTGTAAATTACAGTGAAAAATGACTATATTTAAAAAAAAATTATAAAAACTTATACCACACACTATACAGGGTGTCCGAAAAGTCTTAGTATGGGCAAATACCTTTACTATTAGTAAAGATAGAGACGCCAAATTTTAGGTGTACCTATCTTATTGGTTAATAAATATACTTTTTTTATGTCATTTAACTTTTTAACCCCCTTGGGGTTTACGCTAGGGAGTTGAGGTCAAAAATTTTAAGTGCAACCCTATGCCATGTGGTACCTCATTTTAAAGGTCTTTAAGAAGAAACATTTTACCGCAAACCCGAGGTTTCATTTTTAAATGGCAAGCCTATAAAAATTACCTCTTGGTAGAGTTCCAAAATCGACTTTATTACTTACAAGAAGGTCATGGTCGTCATTTTGAACAAGTTTTAAAGTAATAAGAGAAATAAAGGTACTTAAATTTTTAATTTTTTCTTTACGATTTTTAATTTTTATAGGCTTGCCATTCAAAAACGAATTATGATACGGACCTCGGGTTTGCGATAAAATATTTCTTTTTTGAATACCTTTAAAATGAGGTACCACGGCATAGGGTGGCATTAAAAAAATTTGACCTCAACTCCCTAGCATCACCCCTCAAGGGGGTTGAGAAAGTTAAATTACATAAAAAAGTAATGTTACTGAAGTTTGCGTCGAAGCAGCAACGAACGGAGCGGGAGCCGTCGACGTACTAACTTCTAGATAACGACAATAATGAATTATATTTGTATACTTTAATTTATGTATTATGACTTAACGTTAAGGCCTTTAATGTATTAAGAAGTTATAAAACAAACTGTAAACAATATTTCCTAAACCTTAAATATGTTATAACGTTTCCAAGCAGGTCCGGGAAGGCGCGAGTGCAGTATTATAGAAAACACGTAACATATCATATTTTCCCACTTTTCTCCAAAATACGAAAAAAGTGCCTCTTTTTTATTTCTTAAAATCAAAGGTAATCCTAAAAGACACAGGAGAAAAAATTTTGAGCCATTTAAAAGTTATGGAACACTTCGAAGCAGGACCGGGAAGGCGCCAATGCAATATTATAGAAAACACGTAACATATCATATTTTCCCACTTTTCTCCAAAATACGAAAAAAGTGCCTCTTTTTTATTTCTTAAAATGAAAGGTAATCCTAAAAGACACAGGAGAAAAAATTTTGAGCCATTTAAAAGTTATGGAACACTTCGAAGCAGGACCGGGAAGGCGCGAGTGCAGTATTATAGAAAACACGTAACAGATCATATTTTCCCACTTTTCTCAAAAATACGAAAAAAGTACCTCTTTTTTATTTCTTAAAATCAAAGGTAATCCTAAAAGACACAAGAGAAAAAATTTTGAGCCATTTAAAAGTTATGGAACACTTCGAAGCAGGACCGGGAAGGCGCCAATGCAATATTATAGAAAACACGTAACATATCATATTTTCCCACTTTTCTCAAAAATACGAAAAAAGTACCTCTTTTTTATTTCTTAAAATCAAAGGTAATCCTAAAAGACACAAGAGAAAAAATTTTGAGCCATTTAAAAGTTATGGAACACTTCGAAGCAGGGCCGGGATGGCGCCAATGCAATATTATAGAAAACACGTAACATATCATATTTTCCCACTTTTCTCAAAAATACGAAAAAAGTACCTCTTTTTTATTTCTTAAAATCAAAGGTAATCCTAAAAGACACAAGAGAAAAAATTTTGAGCCATTTAAAAGTTATGGAACACTTCGAAGCAGGGCCGGGAAGGCGCCAATGCAATATTATAGAAAACACGTAACATATCATATTTTCCCACTTTTCTCAAAAATACGAAAAAAGTACCTCTTTTTTATTTCTTAAAATCAAAGGTAATCCTAAAAGACACAAGAGAAAAAATTTTGAGCCATTTAACAGTTATGGAACACTTCGAAGCAGGACCGGGAAGGCGCCAATGCAATATTATAGAAAACACGTAACATATCATATTTTCCCACTTTTCTCAAAAATACGAAAAAAGTACCTCTTTTTTATTACTTAAAATCAAAGGTAATCCTAAAAGACACAAGAGAAAAAATTTTGAGCCATTTAAAAGTTATGGAACACTTCGAAGCAGGACCGGGAAGGCGCGAGTGCAGTATTATAGAAAACACGTAACAGATCATATTTTCCCACTTTTCTCAAAAATACGAAAAAAGTACCTCTTTTTTATTTCTTAAAATCAAAGGTAATCCTAAAAGACACAAGAGAAAAAATTTTGAGCCATTTAAAAGTTATGGAACACTTCGAAGCAGGACCGGGAAGGCGCGAGTGCAGTATTATAGAAAACACGTAACAGATCATATTTTCCCACTTTTCTCAAAAATACGAAAAAAGTACCTCTTTTTTATTTCTTAAAATCAAAGGTAATCCTAAAAGACACAAGAGAAAAAATTTTGAGCCATTTAAAAGTTATGGAACATTTCGAAGCAGGACCGGGAAGGCGCCAATGCAATATTATAGAAAACACGTAACATATCATATTTTCCCACTTTTCTCAAAAATACGAAAAAAGTACCTCTTTTTTATTACTCAAAATCAAAGGTAATCCTAAAAGACACAAGAGAAAAAATTTTGAGCCATTTAAAAGTTATGGAACACTTCGAAGCAGGACCGGGAAGGCGCGAGTGCAGTATTATAGAAAACATGTAACAGATCATATTTTCCCACTTTTCTCAAAAATACGAAAAAAGTACCTCTTTTTTATTTCTTAAAATCAAAGGTAATCCTAAAAGACACAAGGGAAAAAATTTTGAGCCATATAAAAGTTATGGAACACTTCGAAGCAGGACCGGGAAGGCGCCAATGCAATATTATAGAAAACACGTAACATATCATATTTTCCCACTTTTCTCCAAAATACGAAAAAAGTACCTCTTTTTTATTACTTAAAATCAAAGGTAATCCTAAAAGACACAAGAGAAAAAATTTTGAGCCATTTAAAAGTTATGGAACACTTCGAAGCAGGACCGGGAAGGCGCAAGTGCAGTATTATAGAAAACACATAACAGATCATATTTTCCCACTTTTCTCAAAAATACGAAAAAAGTACCTCTTTTTTATTTCTTAAAATCAAAGGTAATCCTAAAAGACACAAGAGAAAAAATTTTGAGCCATTTAAAAGTTATGGAACACTTCGAAGCAGGTCCGGGAAGGCGCGAGTGCAGTATTATAGAAAACACGTAACAGATCATATTTTCCCACTTTTCTCAAAAATACGAAAAAAGTACCTCTTTTTTATTTCTTAAAATCAAAGGTAATCCTAAAAGACACAAGAGAAAAAATTTTGAGCCATTTAAAAGTTATGGAACACTTCGAAGCAGGACCGGGAAGGCGCGAGTGCAGTATTATAGAAAACACGTAACAGATCATATTTTCCCACTTTTCTCAAAAATACGAAAAAGTACCTCTTTTTTATTTCTTAAAATCAAAGGTAATCCTAAAAGACACAAGAGAAAAAATTTTGAGCCATTTAAAAGTTATGGAACACTTCGAAGCAGGACCGGGAAGGCGCGAGTGCAGTATTATAGAAAACACGTAACAGATCATATTTTCCCACTTTTCTCAAAAATACGAAAAAAGTACCTCTTTTTTATTTCTTAAAATCAAAGGTAATCCTAAAAGACACAAGAGAAAAAATTTTGAGCCATTTAGAAGTTATGGAACACTTCGAAGCAGGACCGGGAAGGCGCGAGTGCAGTATTATAGAAAACACGTAACAGATCATATTTTCCCACTTTTCTCAAAAATACGAAAAAAGTACCTCTTTTTTATTTCTTAAAATCAAAGGTAATCCTAAAAGACACAAGAGAAAAAATTTTGAGCCATTTAAAAGTTATGGAACATTTCGAAGCAGGACCGGGAAGGCGCCAATGCAATATTATAGAAAACACGTAACATATCATATTTTCCCACTTTTTTCAAAAATACGAAAAAAGTACCTCTTTTTTATTACTTAAAATCAAAGGTAATCCTAAAAGACACAAGAGAAAAAATTTTGAGCCATTTAAAAGTTATGGAACACTTCGAAGCAGGACCGGGAAGGCGCGAGTGCAGTATTATAGAAAACACGTAACAGATCATATTTTCCCACTTTTCTCAAAAATACGAAAAAAGTACCTCTTTTTTATTTCTTAAAATCAAAGGTAATCCTAAAAGACACAAGAGAAAAAATTTTGAGCCATTTAAAAGTTATGGAACACTTCGAAGCAGGGCCGGGAAGGCGCCAATGCAATATTATAGAAAACACGTAACATATATTTTCCCACTTTTCTCAAAAATACGAAAAAAGTACCTCTTTTTTATTTCTTAAAAACAAAGGTAATCCTAAAAGACACAAGAGAAAAAATTTTGAGCCATTTAAAAGTTATGGAACACTTCGAAGCAGGACCGGGAAGGCGCGAGTGCAGTATTATAGAAAACACGTAACAGATCATATTTTCCCACTTTTCTCAAAAATACGAAAAAAGTACCTCTTTTTTATTTCTTAAAATCAAAGGTAATCCTAAAAGACACAAGGGAAAAAATTTTGAGCGATCTAAAAGTTATGGAACACTTCGAAGCAGGACCGGGAAGGCGCCAATGCAATATTATAGAAAACACGTAACATATCATATTTTCCCACTTTTCTCAAAAATACGAAAAAAGTACCTCTTTTTTATTACTTAAAATCAAAGGTAATCCTAAAAGACACAAGAGAAAAAATTTTGAGCCATTTAAAAGTTATGGAACACTTCGAAGCAGGACCGGGAAGGCGCGAGTGCAGTATTATAGAAAACACGTAACAGATCATATTTTCCCACTTTTCTCAAAAATACGAAAAAAGTACCTCTTTTTTATTTCTTAAAATCAAAGGTAATCCTAAAAGACACAAGAGAAAAAATTTTGAGCCTTTTAAAAGTTATGGAACACTTCGAAGCAGGACCGGGAAGGCGCCAATGCAATATTATAGAAAACACGTAACATATCATATTTTCCCACTTTTCTCAAAAATACGAAAAAAGTACCTCTTTTTTATTTCTTAAAATCAAAGGTAATCCTAAAAGACACAAGAAAAAAATTTTGAGCCATTTAAAAGTTATGGAACACTTCGAAGCAGGACCGCGAAGGCGTGAATGCAATATTATAGAAGACACGTAAGAGATCACATTTTCCCACTTTCCTCAAAAATAAGGAAAAAGTACCGCTTTTTTATTTCTTAAGAACACCCATCCCTTATTCATGTGTGGGTTTTACTGACAGACAAATATGTTAAAAATAAAAGCCCTTACCTATAGATGAAATATTTTAACAATCCACAAAATGGGAAACTAGCTTAAAAAAGTAATGTTCACCGGTAACTTTCCAACAAGCTTGCACTTCACTACTATACACAGATAAAAATAAAAAACAGCACCGTAAACGGCAATATACAAGTTCCGCTCTCAACAACAACACAGAGAAAAATATCCATCCACAACAATTTCCCGAAAATGACAACTTTTTCAATACCCTTTTAATAACCAGGTAAGAATTAGGCGGTACCTAACAGGGCTGTGAATAGACGGGTAACGTCCTAATTGCTTACGGTTTATTACCTATCGATAACGATTTTCCCTTGATCATCAGCTAAGTTGGGTAAATTGGTCTTGAAATTGTTTAACTCTTTTCGAAATAAAATACAGGTACTCTTTAAGTATTGTGGCGAAAAATAATAATGTATACCAAACTGGCTCTTTGCCTATATTACTGCACGCACTTATTTCCGGTACAGAATGGGAGGTTCCTTAGCATTAAAATAGCTTAAAATTTTGTTCTCTTGTACCCTTGAGTATTACATTTGATTATGAAAAATTGAAAAGAGGTACTTTTTTCGTATTTTTGAGAAAAGTGGGAAAATATGATATGTTACGTGTTTTCTATAATGTTGCATTCGCGCCTTCCCGGTCCTGCTTCGAAGTGTTCCATAACTTTTAAATGGCTCAAAATTTTTTCTCTTGTGTCTTTTAGGATTACCTTTGATTTTAAGTAATAAAAAAGAGGTACTTTTTTCGTATTTTTGAGAAAAGTGGGAAAATATGATATGTTACGTGTTTTCTATAATATTGCATTGGCGCCTTCCCGGTCCTGCTTCGAAGTGTTCCATAACTTTTAAATGGCTCAAAATTTTTTCTCTTGTGCCTTTTAGGATTACCTTTGATTTTAAGAAATAAAAAAGAGGTACTTTTTTCGTATTTTTGAGAAAAGTGGGAAAATATGATCTGTTACGTGTTTTCTATAATACTGCACTCGCGCCTTCCCGGTCCTGCTTCGAAGTGTTCCATAACTTTTAAATGGCTCAAAATTTTTTCTCTTGTGTCTTTTAGGATTACCTTTGATTTTAAGTAATAAAAAAGAGATACTTTTTTCGTATTTTTGAGAAAAGTGGGAAAATATGATATGTTACGTGTTTTCTATAATATGTCCTGCTTCGAAGTGTTCCATAACTTTTAAATGGCTCAAAATTTTTTCTCTTGTGTCTTTTAGGATTACCTTTGATTTTAAGAAATAAAAAAGAGGTACTTTTTTCGTATTTTTGAGAAAAGTGGGAAAATATGATATGTTACGTGTTTTCGATAATATTGCATTGGCGCCTTCCCGGCCCTGCTTCGAAGTGTTCCATAACTTTTAAATGGCTCAAAATTTTTTCTCTTGTGTCTTTTAGGATTACCTTTGATTTTAAGAAATAAAAAAGAGGTACTTTTTTCGTATTTTTGAGAAAAGTGGGAAAATATGATATGTTACGTGTTTTCTATAATATTGCATTGGCGCCTTCCCGGTCCTGCTTCGAAGTGTTCCATAACTTTTAAATGGCTCAAAATCTTTTCTCTTGTGTCTTTTAGGATTACCTTTGATTTTAAGAAATAAAAAAGAGGTACTTTTTTCGTATTTTTGAGAAAAGTGGGAAAATATGATCTGTTACGTGTTTTCTATAATACTGCACTCGCGCCTTCCCGGACCTGCTTGGAAACGTTATAACATATTTAAGGTTTAGGAAATATTGTTTACAGTTTGTTTTATAACTTCTTAATACATTAAAGGCCTTAACGTTAAGTCATAATACATAAATTAAAGTATACAAATATAATTCATTATTGTCGTTATCTAGAAGTTAGTACGTCGACGGCTCCCGCTCCGTTCGTTGCTGCTTCGACGCAAACTTCAGTAACATAAAAAGTATATGTATTAACCAATAAGATACATCTAA
Organism: Philopedon plagiatum; assembly: GCA_963971165.1. Taxonomy (NCBI): domain Eukaryota; kingdom Metazoa; phylum Arthropoda; class Insecta; order Coleoptera; family Curculionidae; genus Philopedon; species Philopedon plagiatum. Next base: position 16,314,927 of record OZ020198.1, on the reverse strand, counting down.
AATTTGGTGTCTCTATCTTTACTAATAGCAAAGATATTTGCCCATAAGACTTTTCGGACACACTGTATGTATAAAGCAATATAATCCAAAGAAATTAATAATTAATTTCTTGGACCATTAAAAATTATTGTTAAAACAGCAGGCACGGCCCGTGAAATTTTAAAGTTGTATGTCTCTGTTGCTACTTATAGGACCCATATGCCAAGTTCAGTTTTTTTAATAGTGTCCCTACTAGGACTGTTTTGGTAAATGAAAAAAAATATTTTGTAATTTGCGAAAAAAGTTGAGTTTTTGAATTGACCCACCTGGGAAAAAAATTAACACGCTTAGGTATTTTATTTATTATTTTTTCTAAACAAATTTTACATCATTTTGTCGACAATTCTTAAATTTTAAGAGAAAAAAATGTGTTAGTAGAAAGTTATATTATAGTCATTTGATTTTTTTTAACCTAAAATATAATTTAAAAAAATTCAGATGGCTATAACTTTCTACTAATACATTTTTTTCTCTTAAAATTTAAGAATTGTCGACAAAATGATGTAAAATTTGTTTAGAAAAAATAACAAATAAATACCTAAGCGTGTTAATTTTTTTCCCAGGTGGGTTAATTCAAAAATTCAACTTTTTTTCGCAAATTACAAAATATTTTTTTTCTTTACCAAACCATTTCTAGTAGGCTTACTATTAAAAACCGTGAACTTGGCATGGGTCCCATAAGTAGCAACAGAGATATACATTATTTTTAAAATATCACGGGCCACACCTGATACATGGCCTAATAGTGGACATAATTTAGTACCTACGTTTGGGCTATGTATGCCAATAATATCTTAACAATTATTTGTAAGTCTTTCAGGATTTTATTATGTTAATCTTTATATAATAATCTTTATTAACAACAAATAAACTGTATTGTTTAATATTGTTTAATAATAAAAAAATAGTCTGGCTCTTTTCATACGACTATCGCCTTAGACAATGGCGAAGTTCAATAACATAAATTCTAAAAGTTTGTTTTCTCCGTCCCCTTTACCTAAACTTGAGATTTATGTATCTAAACAAATTAATACCTTACACATCAGACGACGAAAGAAAGTACAAAATGGGCAGTTACAGTTACACTATACCAAACCGTATACTTTTGTCTTGCTTTAAAGACATACAAGTATTATAGTTTCATTCTAGGACGTAATCAACGAAATGGTAAACGCGACGAAGCACAAGTGCTAACTTTTTTGCCAGCACCTTATAAAATTGCCGGGGCATGTGCCCCCTGCCTGTTGCAAACATAATAAAAGTAAGACAGTTGCCTAATATAGAGCATGATTAGAGTTTTGGGAAAAACAAGATGAATTCTTTGTTTCTGTTAGGTTAGGCAGTATAGTATAGGCATTACTTGTTGCAAGATAACAAACAAGCTTAAGTTGTTAACTTGATCAAAATTAGTATTTTATTGCCCTTACCCCCATACACACAGTCATGCAAATGTTAAGACATACCTGAACAGGCAAATACGCGAGCAAGAGCGTTGGTTTTCTATACATACGTCAGGTAAGTCTTCGCAGTTGCTCGAAAAGCCAAGGCCTTCCAGATGCAGTTCATGCCGCGCTTTGTCTGAACGTTGCGCGCGAGCCTAGACCTGTTCGGGTAAGTCTTAACACTTGCACGACGTTACGGGAGTCTATGACGCAAGAAAAATTAATTATATAAAACTGTTTTTTTAAGTGTGTTAGGATTTAAATATTTTCCTTGTTTCAGATTGCCGTGCAAAAGGAACACCTTCGGACCAAGACAGGAAAACTGAGTCGTAGGACTCTAAACTAATTTTTTCGCAACGGGTTTTATATTAATTTTTCCAAAATTGCTGCCATGGGTCGCAAAAAAATACAAATATCGAGAATTACAGATGAACGAAACCGACAGGTGAGAATTTTATTATTATTAAAAAAAGAAACACATTTTTATTTGACATTCTCACGAGCGGATTTTAAAATTTTAAAGTTCTATATCTCTATTGCTACTTACGGGACCCCAGTTCAGGGGTTTTATTAGTGAGCCTACTAGGGATGTTTTGGTAAAGAAAAAAATATTTTGAACTGCGAAAAAAAGTTGAAATTTTGCATTTTTTTTAACCTAACATAAAATTTAAAAAAAATTCAAATGGCTATAACTTTCTACTAACACATTTTTTTCTCTTAAAATTCAAAAATTCTCGACAAAATGATGTAAAATTTGTTTAGAAAAAATAACAAATAAAATACGTATTCATTTTTTCCGCAGCAGAATTTCAACTTTTTTTCTCAAATTACAAAATAGTTTTTCTTTATCAAAACATTCCTAGTAGGCTCACTATTAAAACCCCTGAATTTGGCACGGGTCCCGTAAGTAGCAACAAAAATATACAACTTTAAAATTTCAAAATCCACCCTTTGCATTCTATTGGATTAATATTACCAGAGACTATAAAGAATATAGACAGACACTCGAATACACCGAAAAGCCGGTATCCCGTGAGACATTTGGTGGGTTTACTGGTTTATGGTTTAAAAGTTTGTTTGTCCACCATTATATATACATGTAGGTACATAGTATACATATTTATATAATGGTAGACAAACAAACTTTTAAACCATAAACCAGTAAACCCACCAAATGTCTCAAGGGAGACCCGCTTTTCGTTGCATGGCAGTGTTCGTCTAGGTATTACTTGGTCTATGATATTCCCAGAGATATTAACTGATATATTTGCTGTGTCTTTTAAAACTAAACATTTTTCTACAAAGTAATCTAATAAAAAGGGCACAGTTTGTAAGAGATATCTAAATCGTTTGTCGAATTTCAAAAGTAGAAGTTCATAAAGGTATTCTGTTGTCTAGGCGGTATATTCTCTGAAATACTGATAAGTGGTCAGGGTCTCTATAGTTCGTTCGTGGATCCCCCAGAGGACAATTCTATTTTACCGAGGGATCAGAAAGCTTGGGTCCGGCTTTCCTTCTAATATTGAACTACAAGACCTTGTTGAATTATTCAATGAAAGGTTAATCACCGAACATTACACGTTCGCCCTTCACTTAGCACCCTTTTAAATTATAGCCTTTATATGGGGAATCATTAATGTGTGGGAGGACCACACGTTAATTGGGGTTTGGAGCCAATACAACGAAAGTTAAACTAAATAATAAAAATGAAGTAAGAGCTGGGTTTCGATGTGTTTACTGTTTTGTACTGATCGACAGATACAAAAATACTTGTCATTAAAATTTAGCACATGTTCGGCACGTTCGGTTGAATGTTTTTGTTGTTTCCACTGCAATCAATAGGCCCGGGCCTGGGGCCCCGTTTTCAGAGGGGCTCCGCGCTCTGCCTGAGCGACACTATACTTATTCAGATAGTACAAAACAAAAACATACTTTATTTGCAAAACTGAGATGCTAAACTTTTTTATTGCAAAAAATATTTTATAGGTTCTTAAAATCTAAGGCGTTCGACAGATTGACATTACTGTATACCCTTCCAACTTATCCCCTTCCAACTTATACACTCTCTATGTTTCCCAAATAAGACCTAACCTAGAGTACTGCTCCCACATCTGGGGAGCGGCATCACCTTCGACACTTAAGATCCTTGATTCTATCCAAAAGCGAGCCATTCGACTTATCAATGACCCAGCCCTCACGAGAAAACTCCCTTCTCTCGCTCATCGCCGCGATGTAGGGGATTTATCCCTTTTCTACCGCTACTTCCACGGATTTTGCTCTGAAGAACTAGCCGGTATTATTCCCCCCTTGAATGTCCCCAACAGAACAACAAGAGGCGCGTTACGTATGCATCCCTTTACTGTCCAGCTACAAAAGCCTAGAACAGACCACTTCTCTCGCACATTCATACCTAGGGTCTCCAGGTTATGGAAAAAATTGCCTGCAGATGTTTTCCCTTCCCGTCCCAACCTCCAATCCTTCAAATCCCGTGTCAATAGACTACATTTCCCTTCTCTTCAGACACCCACGGTACGCTAGTACTTAGGCTTGAAGTCTACGTGTGATGTCTTAGATATAAAAAAAATGCAAAACAAAAAACAATCGGAAAGAAATCCTGACAGGTAACTTGTTAAGGAAAAAAACGCTTTTTAAAGTTGTGAGGGGCCCCGGATTCCGTAACGGGCCTTAGGCCCCCTATAACCAAAAATAGGCACTGGCAATCACTATCTGAAACGCTCTCTCAGAGAGTGCCTTCAAGATGTAGAATACGGCCCCTGGAATGTTTCATTTGCTGTAAGAAGCGCCTAAGTCTAGACATGGGCATATAAATGTTAACAAACTTTTTGCCAATTTAGTGCAAGAAGTACCTGATGCAACTTAAATGCGTATTATCATAGACTAAATAATACCTAGAGTCTACGTATTATTTAGTCGTCTAGGTCCTAGACGAACCCTGCCGTGCAACGAAAAGCGGGTCTCCCTTGAGACATTTGGTGGGTTTACTGGTTTATGGTTTAAAAGTTTGTTTGTCTACCATTATATAAATATGTATACTATGTATCTACATGTATATATAGTGGTGGATAAACAAACTTTTAAACCATAAACCAGTAAACTCACCAAATGTCTCAAGGGAGACCGACTTTTCGGTATATTCGAGTGTATGTCTATATTATTTATAGTCTCTGGTATTATATTGGTTAGCCTTTACGAAAAATACCTTTATTTCTTACAGTAAACATTTAATTTAGCCAATTAGCCGCAAGCCTTCGTATTTTGAGTTAACTTAATTTTGTTTTTCTCCAAGACAAATATGTAAGAATAATACTTCTACTTTTGTTAATAAAGACGGTTTATATTAAATCATAAGATTTTTATAACATTGATGTAAGCAATATGTTATTACCTATTTCAGCAAAACAAAACCAAATATTGCAAATTCTAAGTCCATTTCTTCTTTATTTTTGTTTGCTCTTAGCTGTAGTAGTTAAATTCAATAATGTTTTGGCGCAATGTAAAAACTATAAAGTTTCTTCAGTAAAAATCATATTCCTAGCGTCCAGACACAAATATAATTTGATCTTGTTTTCTTCAGAAACTGAAAAATGTGACTTTCGTACATTTTGCATTGGACCCTTGGATGAATTAGAAAGGATTCGGTGTTCCGTATTCTGTGAGCGTATCCAACGTGTAGCCTGTTTATTTGTTTCTTGTTATGAAAACATCTTACCCTAGAGGTCCAATTTACGAACTTTAGGAAATACGTAATTGAAGCAAGAATGGTAGTATAAAGAGATAAAATAGCATTGGAGTGTTGGAGCTCAGAAGTGTCGCTGTCTCTGTTGGTTGCTTAGGAAATACGTCTGAACACTCGGTTACGCGTATGTCTTTGTCTAATGAACTAGAAAAGAAAAAGTGCGACTTATAGATTTATAAATGACTCGGAGCGACTAATAAGCCTTTAGAAATAATGTATTTAAGAGCTTTCTAACCTAAATTTATTATTATTTAGCAGAAAATAAAATATTTTAGGGCTTTTATTACTTCTAGTAAATTTTGTGATGCTTCTAACGTATTTTTTGTACAAAAATATAAGGTAAAATACGATGTGGCCGATGTTTACAAATTGTGTTTACAGTGTCGCTTAGAATGGTTTGTTTTGGCTTCAAAGAATGTTACCATTCCGTATCCATTCTTAATTCATCCAAGATTCCTAAGGCTATAACAGAGGTATATCTACCTAGCCTATCCTAAACCATAATATGTTTGCCGTAGCTATGGCGACAATTATTTAAACATGCTGATTCTCACTAGAAAAAAATTAATCTTTGAAGCCTTGTTCTTTAGAAGGCCAAGTACAAACATACATAAAGCTGTACCTTTTAAAATTTCAATTTCTTCCTAAGTAATCTCCAATTAACTGTTTCCTTTCACCCGAAATCACATGCTACAAAATCAGGGCTGTAAGAGGGGTGTATGCTTGCTTATTTTTTATTCCGCTAATCGGTAGCAAAAACTCATTGACAAACAGCGCCCCAACTCGCCCGCGCCCCGTCTCTCGGAGTATAACAGAGTGGCTACATTCCTTTTAAGAAAAAACAAAAATCCCTTATATAAAATTTCACTATAATATTCCGACCTGTCAAAATCTCAATTATTTTAGTATAGTTTATCAATCTTAACATACGTATTTGACATAACTGACAGTGGCAGTACCTTAAGTGACGGAGAGGGGGGGGGGGACAATGATCAGGGGAGCGGTAAATTACTTTCCCTTTATTGGAGAGTGTGTTCATATTAGGCAGGCGCGAATTTGGGAGGGGGGTAGGAGGCGCCCCCCTCAAAGCCTTGTACAAAAAGGATTTCAATAGCGAATTTTATAAAAATAGATATTGTAACATAAACATTAACCTACGAAGAACAGTTTCGTCGAAAGATGCTTTTTCGGAAATGGATCTACAAAAATCCACAAAAATGTGTTTTTTAGAATTTCTTTTTAAATTTAAATTATGAACTCTACTGGTTTAGAAAATGTCAATACAAAAATGACAGAAAGATCCTGAACTAAGCTAAACGAACCGTTTTTGTGTTCGGTCAGGTTTCGTCCATTATAGAAGTGTACATTTTTTAGAACCCTAAACAAAAAAAAATACTGTCGCACGCGAACTTGCCCATCTATACTTTTGTGGAGGTGACGTTGAGTAGTAGTAGTAGTATTTTATTACGTCAGTAGTACTCGGCATCCAGCAAAGCTACTGTGTACCAAAACAGTCACGGTTTTATGGAAGGGGGCGCCGTTGCGACGAGGACGGAGGGGCGGCTTGCGCCCTCTAGACGGCCCCCCCCACCCCCGACGGCACGGCCCTGGTAACAGAAAGCCTGACATCAGTCATTTTGAGGAAGTTGTGGGGGCCATGGTTGGTCAAATTAAATCTGAGTCCGATTAACAAAGCGTGAGAGATTTCTTTAACTGAAAATTATTCTCGTCCGTTCCGTGGAATGTCGTCTGTACAAGCGAGATACTTTTACTAGGAAAACGTGTTAAGTTTCTCCGTTCTAATAGAGCTCTCCGTTAAGAGAGATTTCATTTTACATATACAGCCTTTGACAACTGAAACTTTCAGATATGCATTACATTTCCATTTGTTTAACTGAAATTTTGAATTGTCAGTAGCTGTACATGTGTAATATTTAGTATTTAGCTGAAAATGGCATGCTGATTGGGTATATTTTTTTTCAGGTAACTTTTAACAAACGGAAGTTCGGAGTGATGAAGAAAGCGTACGAGTTATCGGTCCTGTGCGACTGTGAAATAGCCCTCATCATTTTTAGCAGTAGTAACAAATTGTACCAATATGCTAGCACGGATATGGACAAAGTACTTCTTAAATACACGGAGTACAACGAGCCACACGAGTCATTGACCAACAAAAATATTATCGAGGTACATCAAATCCAGCAGCAACTTGCCAATAATACTTGGCTCATGCAAGCAAACACGATAACTTTGATTCTTTTGTTATTTTTAACATCTACGACTTAATGTTTTACTAGCTATGAACAACTTAACATGATTTATTTTTTTATATTTAGTTTTGCTCTTGTTGATCAGTTATCGAATCTGCATTGGCCTGATGTTATTAACAAGAGTTGTTGCTTCAGTACTGAAATTCTAACATTTTTTATGCTAGTAGATAGATTTCAATTAATATTATAGCATAGGAGCCGGAATTGCGATAACATGTTTGGTGCAGTTGCTATCTATGTAGCTTCACCAAAATCGTAGAAAAAAATGCTTCAGCTTTCGTTATATTTATTGTAGCTACAACATATTGTATGACTTTTACGCAAAAATTACTGAATATATAAGTATTAGAGAAGATAAAGACAGAATTCTATGGTGTCAGTATCGGAAGAGCTACATAACGTATATCTGTTCTTACACAATACTTTAAAAAATAATTGCTTATTAGAGAAAAATCTTAATAAATATCTATGAAAATCTAAGAAGTTACTAAAGTAACAAGGTAAAATAAATCTTTTACCTTCCATACAAACTTGGATTACAGTTCCTGCTCCTATGATACCGGATGTGATTACGCTAAACGCAGTCCTAGTTCCATATAAAAAAAAAAGAATTATTATGCACTAAAACTCTTCCGACTCGATTAGTTTAAAATATTGTTCATGTATATCCTGAATATGTTCAAAATTAATAGAAAATGTTTTCTTTTTTTGAGAAATTGGTCACATTTTTGTACCAGATGGAGATATGCGTTTAGACTATTCTCTATGGTAGTTTTGCAATTCCATTTAAGTGTATTTATATCCTTAGTATACCTACCTACAGAGTTTGACAACATCCACTGAAATGCAAAAAAAGAAACTCTTAAGTTAAAGGAAATTACTGCACAATAAGTACATTTTTTCTTTGGGATTCAGTTCAATGAAAGAAATAGGCAAATGAATAATTAGAATAGCAATAGGACCGGCCACGTCGCCGCGCCCGGTAAACCTTAAGTGGTGGAAATACCTAGAATCCCAATGTCGCATTCCTAAGTAATGGCTAGCTTTCGTCCGCGTGGTATACATAATTAAATTACAATCTTTGAACCCCCATTTCACCCCCAGGAGATTGATTTCTAAAAAGGTATAAACATTTGTTTATTTTTTAAAGTCACGTTGTTCCAAGGCAATGGAACCGTATAACAATTTTACTCCATTACAAACTTTGAACCCCCATTTCACCCCCTTAGGGGTTGATTTATTAAAAACTGTAAAACACGTATTTATAAACATTTTTTATTTTTTTGAATACCTACTTCTAAGAAGTTTTAAATTAATAGAACCATCTAATATTTTTTCTCCATACAAAGTTTAAACCCCTGTTTCACCCCTTAATGGTTGAATTTTGAAAAACTCTTCCTTAGTAGATGCCTACGTTATATAAGAAACCTCTATGCAAAATTTAAAGTTTCTAGACCCAGCGGTGTGGGCTGTGCGTTGATATGTCAGTTAGTCAGTCAATCAGTTTCTTTTATATATATATACATATATAGGAAGTGTTTTCTCAATTTAATTACACTTCTTATATTTAAACATTTTTGCTAAAATAAATTCCTTGTGTTAAACTTGGAGTAGGTCTAAACGTAAAGTTATACTCCCATTTTGATTTCATATCAATTCAAAGCTAGCCAATTTTTGAGAGAAAGTTTGAGCCAAATCTAAGATTTTCTTTTTTTGTGTATAAAAAAAGGTTGATTAGGACACTCTTTTTGGGTTAAGGATGAGAAAGTTCACTGAAAAACTGACACACTGTACACACATTCTCTTTTCCCTTGCATCCTTCAGATATTTTTAAAAAATTCAAGCAATAAAATGGAATTGCAAAATATCTTTCGATTATTTGCGGCTGCGTATCAACGCTAGTGTGTTTCTCCATGAGCTGGTCCACTGACACTTGCAGGCACTTAATAAGAAGGAGCATAAGAATGGAGTGATGAGCCCGGACAGCCCAGAACCAGAGACCGAGTATCAATTAACCCCAAGGACGGAAGCCAAATACAGCAAAATTGACGAGGACTTTCAAATGATGCTCCAGAGGAACCAGTCAATGAATGGACAAAGGGTTAGTCCTGTTAGTATATTTTTTTTTCTATTTCAAACTAACATAGTTATAAGCAAAATTATTAAAAAATCAAACCCTTAAGCTGGAGAGTCAAAACTTGCTGATTTCATTTCTTCTTCACTTCTTAAAAACACTTTTTTTTTTGTTTTAATTACTGTATCCACCTACTCAAGCTAGCTTGTCTGTAATTAAAATTTTACTTTCGCCCCAAATAACTGCCAATTTACAATCTAAAAACTTCGAAATACAAGACTAAGTAAATTAAAAAAATATATTTTAATTAAAACTTTGAGTATTTCATCAAAATTTCCATTTTCTTGTTTATAAGTCTCGAATAAGAAAAAGTTGATAAAAGCAAATATTTTAGGACAGTGATTTTATATCTTATTTGATATAATTTTCATTATATAAGTACACTAGCTTTTACCCGCGACTACGTCCGCGGTATAACAATTTTACTCCATTACAAACTTTGAACTTCCATTTTACCCCCTTAGGGGCTGATTTATTAAAGACTGTAAAACACGTGTTTAAACATTTATTTTTTAGAGTACTTCTATGAAGCTTCGAATTAATAGGACCATCTAATTCAATTTTACAAAGTTTGAACCCCTGTTTCACCCCCTTAGGGGTTCAATTTTAAAAAACCTTTCCTTAGTAGATGCCTACGTAATGTAGGAAACCTCTGTGAAAAATTTTAAGTTTCTAGATCCAGCGGTACCTATAGGCTGTGCGTCAGTCAGTCAGTCAGTTCCTTTTATATGTAGAGGTAACATTTTTATTGAATTTACCACCAAGTTTTTACTGTTAAAGCTATCATCTGGCATCTGATGACAGTATTTAAAGCCCATTAAATTTATTTTATTTCTTGCACACTTCTTTGCTATAAACCAACAATGAATTTTAATTTATAAAATAAATCAAAATTTTATAGTGTAGGTACCCATTTCTCCTTTCTCCTTAACTGCACATGGTTTTAAAACGAAAAATACAAAATAAAATTTGGATTTATTCAATGATTTATATGTCTTTTTATGTGTTTACAGTGGAAAATCATTGATTTTTATGGTCATTGGGTTTTTATAGCAAATAACTAAACAAGAACGTAAAACAAACAATAAGTGCTAACTGCTGCTCTTTACTGACACTTGCGGTCTTAAAGAAATTAAAATGAACCTTTCAATATAAAAGAAAACTGTAAATTTCACCCTTAACACGATACTTTTGGCCAGTACTAATATTTTTAGATATTATACATTGTCTATGAAAGAATATATTAAATGCAGTCACACAAAACACCTTAGCATTTAGAAATAGTGATTTATTTTTATAAACACATTATTATTCAGTACTGTTCGTAAAGCAGTTAAAAATTCAGGTCAGAAACGATTTCTGAACCATAAACGCTTTAATATTTGAGTCAGAAACGATTTGTGAACCATGAACACTTAAAGGTTCAGGTCAGGCTCAGAGACGATCTCTGAACCGTGAACGCTTGAATATTCAGGTCACAGACGATTTCTGAACCGTAAACGCTTGAAGATTTAGGTCAGAAACGATTTCCGAACCATAAATGCTTGCAAATTGGGGTCGGAGACGATTTCTAAGCCGTGAACACTTGAAGATTCGGGTCAAAGACGATTTCTGAACCGTGAACGCTTGAACATTCAGGTCAAAAACAATTTCCGAAATATGAATGCTTGCAGATTTAGGTCAGAGACGATTTCTAAATAGTGAAAGCTTTATAATTCAGGTCAGAGACGATTTCTGAACCGCGAACGCTTAAGATCCAGGTCAGAGGCGGTTTCTAAACCGTGAACGCTTGACGATTCACGTCTGAAACGATTTTTGAACCACGAACGCTTGGAGGTTCAGGTCAGAAACCATTTCTAACTACGAACGCTTGAAGATTCAGGTCAAAAACGATTTCCGAACCATGAATGCTTGCAGATTTAGGTCGCCTGAAGATTCAGGGCCGAAACGATTTCCTAAATATGAATGCTTGTAGATTTAGATCAGCGACAATTTCTCAACCGTGAGCGCTTGAAGATTCAGGTCAGAGACGATTTCTGAACCGTGAACGCCTGAAGATTCAGGTCAGAAACGAGTTCCGAACTATGAATGCTTGCAGATTTAGGTCAGAGATAATTTCTGAACCGTGAACGCTTGAAGATTTAGATCAGAAACGATTTATAAACCGTTAGTGCTTGAAGATTCAGGTCAAAGATGATTTCTGAACCGTGAACGCTTGAAGATTTAGGTCAAACACGATTTTTGATCCGTGAACGCTTGAAGATTCAAAGACGATTTATGAACCGTGAACGCTTGAAGATTTAGGTCAAAGACGATTTCTGAACCGTTAACGCTTGAAGATTCAGGTCAAAGACAATTTCTGAACCGTGAACGCTGGAAGATTCAGGTCAGAGATAATTTATGAACCGTGAACGCTTGAAAATTCCGGTCAGGGACGGTTTCTGGACCGTGAACGCTTGAAGATTCGGGTCAGAGACGATTTCTGAACCGCGAACGCTTGAAGATTCAGGTCAAAGACGATTTATGAACCGTAAACGCTTGAAAATTCAGGCCAGAGACGATTTCTGAACCGCGAACGCTTGAAGATTCAGGTCGGAGACGAATTCTGAACCGTGAACGCTTGAAGATTCAGGTCAAAGACGATTTCTGAACCGTGAACGCTTGAAGATTCGGGTCAGAGACAGTTTATGAACCGTAAACGTTTGAAGATTCAGGTCAGAGGCAATTTCTGAACCGTAAACACTTGAAAAGTCAGGTCAGAAACGATTTCTGAACCGCGAAAGCTTGAAGATTCAGGACGGAGACGATTTCTGAACCGTGAACGCTTGAAGATTCAGGTCAGAAATGATTTGTAAACCGTGAACGCTTGAAAATCACGTCAGAAACCATTTTTGAACCACGAACGCTTGAAGGTTCAGATCCGAAATCAGTTCTAAACCACGAACGCTTGAAGGTTCAGGTCAGAAACCTTTTTTGAATTATGAATGCTTGAAAATTCACCGCTTGCAGATTCAGGCAAAATGGTTTGTGAACCATGAAAGCTTAAAGATTTAGGTCTGAGACGATTTCTGAACCGTCAACGCTTGAAGATTCAGGTCAGAAACATAAACGCTTGAAGGTTCAGGTCAAAAACCATTTCTGAACCATGAACGCTTGCAGATTACGGAAAAACGATTTCTGAACCATGAACGCTTAAAGTTTTAGATCAGAGACGATTTCTGAAAAACAATTTTTAAGCAATGAACGCTTGACGATTTAAGTTCAATATGATTTCTGAACCATGAACGCTTGAAGATTTAGGTCACTAACGCATTGCGTCACTAGGCTTTAGCAAATTATAATACATAAAGTATCTTTTTGTTTCAGGTTAGTATGAGTTCCTCAAATTACTCACAACCAGTGTCAGTTCCAATGAATATAAGTTATAGCGATTCTGGTCTTCTTCAGTCTAGTCCACAAATGGCTCACACTAGTATTAGTCCACGGCCATCTTCTTCTGAAACTGACTCAGTCTATCCTAGTGGTGGAATGTTAGAAATGAGCAATGGGTAAGCGAATAAGTAAATGAAAAAAAAATAAAGACATCAATCAATCCATAACAACTTGTAACAAATTTTTCAAAGACGTTGCGTATTTAAATTTAATTTTCAGGTTTGCAAGCTGTAACATTTTTTAATATTGACTTATAGGTATCCAAATTCAGCGTCGCCCATCGGTGGTTCCCCTTCTCCTGGACCAAGCCCGGGACCTGGAATGAGCTCGTCTAAGCATCCCAAACAACACTCGCCGGGCCCCAGGTCAAATCTTCGAGTAGTTATACCAACTCCACTGGGATCTAGTGTAACAGGTGATGAGGGACCCTATGCAGAGGTAAGCACAGTTTGGGAATAAAAATCACTTATTATTGTGTCATTCCGCTATTGTGATGTTACCTAAATGTAATGTAATAATATTTAAGTAACGTGTGTTTCTTCCACTCATATTTCCTAGATGTAATAAGGGTCCCACCAAACACACCTATGGTGGTACGTAATAATTACCTAAATGTTACATAAATTTTGTATAAATTAAAGTTTATATAAGATTCACATAACATTTATGTAACATGACGAGTATGTTTACTGGGGTATATATTATTTTATTTCCATTGTTACAGCATCGGTCACAATCGTCTCTCAATACGCCTGTGGTAGCACTACAAACGCCTGGATTATCAGGGTACCCAGGTGCTCTAACGTCATTTGGGGCGCAAGATTTTAGTATTGGCTCTGATATGACGTTAACATCCATGGCATGGAGTGGCCACCAAATGGTGTCATCTTTAGCACATAGCACAGGTGGAGGAAGCAGTTGCTTACCGCATTTAGCAGTTTCGAGTAGCACGCCGCCCCCCACAGCTGGTTCACCACTACCAATTAAGATCAAGAGTGAGCCTATTTCACCACCACGAGATCATCACTCACACCTCTCCAGGTATGGTAATAAATTACAAAAATGTGCTATAAAGATACAAAAATATAATTGTAGCAGCAGGACGCGTATATTGTCGTTTTAGGGATTGAGGTTATATAAAAATTATGCTTGTTGAACCCTTTTAAGTAACTCTACAGTATTTTTATTGGTGCGTATTCAGCCTTAGCTTGAAATTTGCCATCTGATTAGAAAAAAAGAGGCTATAGCCCAGGCTGACAGTTTTGACTATTCTATGTTATAGGGGGGCATGTCTGAGGATATCTGCTATCCCAGTAACAGCTGAAATTGCTGCTATGAGTTTTAATTATTTTTTGAATATGCTAAAACTAGTTTTTCGTCCTTAGCTCTTTTCCTTTGCACTTTAGGTAAAAGTGGTCAACAGGAAAGTTGTAGGTATTGAAAAAACCTTTCATATGAGTTTTGATCGTCCAAATCCGTTTAATAGTTAACGAGATAATTGCAAAAACCAATAAAAATTTCCATTTTTTTAGCAATAAATAACTTTTGCAAAAAATAGTTATGGACTTCTCAAAGTACACCAGGAAATGACTTTTTATATGCTTAATGTGCCCTATTCGTTTAGTCCGATCGCATTTTTAGTTCAAACGTTATTCTATTTTTTTATTCGATTTGGGCTCCGGAGGAACAAATATTTAAAATTCTTTTCCGAAATCGTGAGATTCGCTGATTGACATTTCTATAAAGGTAAAAATCGTGAGATTTTGCACTTCATTCGTGAGAAGAAACTAAGCGAAATCGTAAGATCTCACGAAAAATCGTGAGTTCTGGCAACACTGCACGGGCCGCCGCGAGATCGTAAAGCGTCGACCCTTTCCTCGTCTAAGGTCGACCCCCATTTTCGCGCTCACGGCGACGCTGCGTCAGCAGTACAGCATCACTTTGGACACTATTATCAATAATATTGGATCACTTTTTTAGTACAACTAAAGTCGCTGGGATTTTTTGAAAAAATCAAACCCGTGCAGTGTTGCCAGAACTCGCGATTTTTCGTGAGATCTTACGATTTCGGTTAGTTTCTTCTCACGAATGAAGTACAAAATCTAACGATTTTTACCTTTATAGAAATATCAATCAGCGAATCTCACGATTTCGAAAAAGTGGGAAAATAATTTTAAATATTGCGCCTCTGGAGCCTAAACCGAATAAAAAAATAGAATATCTTTTGAACTAAAAATGCGATCGGACTGAAACGAACAGGGCACATTAAGCATATTAAAAGTCATATGCTGGTGTACTTTGGGAAGCCCAAAACTCTTTTTTTGCAAAAGTTATTTATTGTTAAAAAAATTGTCATTTTAATTTTTTTTGCAATTATCTCGTTAACTATTGAACGGATTTGGACGATCAAAAACTCAATGGAAGGTTTTTTCAATACCTACAACTTTCCTATTGACCACTTTTACCTACAGTGCAAAAGAAAAGAGCTACGGACGAAAAACTAGTTTTAGCATATTCAAAAAATAATTAAAAATCATAGCAACAATATAAGCTGTTACTGGGACAGCAGATATCCTCAGACATGCCCCCCCCCTACAATCTAGAATAGTCAAAATGCTTCTAAATTTTTTTTCACGTTTTTAGACAGCGGGACTAGGCTACTAATAAAATATTTCTAGGACAGCTATCAATCAGGGATTATATTATGTTCTTCAAATAGACTTTAAGATATCAGAAAGAAAGAACGTGGTAAGTTCTAAGTTTCCTTGTTCTATACAATGCCATCATTGCGTTGTTAAAATTTTGTAATTACCGCTACCTACCATATTACTTGGTTCTTGATCCTCTGGGAATTTCATCTTGAAATATAACCTGTATTGGCGTACCCCTACCAACACTATTCTCATCAATTTATTTTGCATCAGTTGCAATCTTTGGATACTATATGAGGTACAGGATATTAGCAGTGAATTTAATACAGAAAATTGGGCAAAATTATCGTGGAAATCAATAGTATTGTCCATCGGGCTAGGATATCTAAAAATTCGATATAAGAATCCTGTTTTTCCCTATTTTAGAAATATAATCAACGTGCAAAGAAAAGTTTAACTGTTGATCCAAAATAACGCCCAGGTACTTCATTTCTGGCACATTATTAATATCATAATGTTTAATTTTTTATCCATAAAATTTCTACAATCATTTTTAGTTCCAAATACCTTTAGTTTTGTTACAATTGAATTTATTTATACATAACTAATTATACAAAATCTGTAATTTAGAGTTTAAGGTCTGGGCAACTAATTCATAATCCGTCCGTACCTGCGACAGATACCCGCGTATCGTTGGCAAAAAGACTTACAAATGAATGAAATGATTTTTTTAAAAAGTACTCTTACATCGTTAATATAGGCTATGAACAGAGGGGGGCCGAGAACACTTCCCTGCGTTACTACTAGTTCATTCTGAACGTTACTTGATAAATATTATTATTAATACATTTTTATTATTTTCAGTACGGCCGTCCACCACCAACAGCACGTGCAAACCTTAAATTTGACGCACAGTCACCATCCAAGGCCGAGTTCCGCGGGTCACATGACTCATTCACCAGGTAGTGTCACACCTACGAATCTGCCCTCGCCGACGCCTCCACCTGGACCGTCGTCGCAATCTCCAGGGGATTACGATACCGTACAATTGCACAAGAGACCCCGCCTTTCCGATTGGCCCTCATAGGCCACGTGGTACCCTCGTGGTACCAGTCAGTGCCATAGTGATAACATGTGGAAGTGGACAGCGTAGACGTTACGTTTAATTGCCAATTGTCATCCATGTGATAAACTTCGAGTCTTAGACATTATAATAAAAACTGGAAAAATAAATTTTAGTCGTTAACTAAGTGAAACTATTTTGGAGAGAGAAAGAGAGAGTATAAGATTTTATATTAGAGTGGGTTATTGAGGTGAAGGTATGCTGTTGCCGTAGTCGGTGAGCGGCTGCATACCAAAAAGCATATCTTTATATACAATATATTTGAATAGTTTTTATTTATACGTATTGGCTGCAATCTGCCGACATGATTGTTTTTGTTCTCTTTATATATATAGTATATATATGATATAAAATATATATTGAGGGAGACAGGTGGGACGTAAGAGAGTGCCATTACTGTCTTGTAATTATTAGTGTCTTTTTTTATAAATGTTTTAGAGTAGTCGATTTTGTTTAAAATGTACACTTGTTATTTAGCGAGTATGCCACACTAACATACCGAGACTGCAGGAGCAGGACACTTTCATCATAATGTTCGGTATCATTATCATGTTTGTAATGTATCATATTGGTGCTTTCCCCAACCTACGAATGTACTCTGTCCACTGGCTGTTATAGTTATGGGACCAGGCGGTTTTTAAAGACCCGGCAGTCCCGTTGGTGTTTTGTAAAGTACTGCTTCCTAAGGAACCTAGGGTGTTCATTGTTGTAGCCTTTTCGATTTGTTTGTGATTTCAGAGTCGATGATAAAATATATCCATTCTGTAATTACCACCAGAGAAATAATTTATATAAATTAGAAATTGTATGATATACATAATATATTTTATCTACTGTTGTGTGCACCAAACTTGCACATAGTTTAAAAGTTTACAAAGAGAAATTTATGCCCAGGAGATCCAGTCTCCTAGTACCTCGTGTACCTGCCCGCCTCGGTTTGCGGAAGACCCTATCTCCACTGAATTCATGTAGGATTGCCTTATTCACAGTGCCTCGACAGTATGTACGTATCTGTATGTGTAATACACCTTCAATGTTTTAATAAGGTTAATATCGTCGAACCGTTTTTTTCTTGACGCCACTGCGGTACATTTTATAGTCTTTGTCGACACTCACAGGGTATTTAGCCACTTTACTAACACACTCCGCTGCAGCCCTTTTCTGCTGCTTGTGCCTTCTTTTTTCCACTATTATTCTCCCGACATCCCAGTGACCTGTTGGCTTCCACCACACCGTCTATTTCGTTCTTATTCGGTTTTATGAAAGTCATCTTTTGAGTAACACATTATTTTTATTGATGTATATCGATGTTTTGAGTAGTATACACATTGGCATTAATAATATTGCAAAAGTGTATCGAGTAAATATTTTTATTTAGTTTTTTGGTATTTTAAGCATAAATGTGTTAATTTTGCCTTTTCTCAAATGGACAAAATACATATTAGCTGTACATGTAAATACTATACTCACAAATAAAATGTTGTACAAGGCCGTTTAACGTTAGCTGTATTGTATATTTTATTTGTCTAACTGATAAAAAAATGATGTTCCCCTGATGTTATTTCTGTTACATCCATTTGACGTAAGGTGTTTTCAGTCATGTGCAATATTAATCTGACATTTATTTATCTACTTGTATTGAATTTAAACCAAATAAAACTGTTTGTTACAATGTGGCTGTATTATTACTTTAAGATTCTGGAAAAATATGTTTCGGGAAACATTTTCATCCTCGGAGACATGTGGACACACTAAAAAGTTTTTTAAAACTAAATTCTCGTCTTGTTAACCACATTGCTGAAATAGCGTAAGATAAAAAAAAAGTCCTCAAAGTATGCTGTGGAATCAATCACGCATCTTTTGAATTATTTCTCTTGAAAGGTAACATAGGTAGAAGGCATGATACAAATAAAAGAAGATGACACCGCGCAGGTAGGCGTGGCCGTGACCGTCACGCTGTGAGTAATTCCGCCATATTTTGTAAACGAAACTCGTCTTTATTAAAACCGCGTTGTGTTTTAAATGTAATTTTTTGGTGTTTTTTAAAACTAAATTCTCGTCTTGTTAACCTTATTGCAGAAGTAGCGTGAGATAAAAAAGTCCTCAAAGTATGCCGTGGAATCAATCTCGCATGTCTTGAATTATTACTCTTGAAAGGTAACATAGGTAAAAGGTAGAGGTGAATAAAAAATAGAACTGTCAAGTTCTGAAGTTTTTATTTCTAAGAAAATTACATTATTGTCATTGTCATTGCATAATAAAAATTATAAATTTAAATGAGAGACGTGTCCACCTTGTACTTCCAAACATGCTCTCATTCTTCCTTTTACAGCATCAAAAACATTGGTGAGCACGTGGGGGTTAATCTCCTGAAATTTATTTGTAATTCTAGATCGTAGGTCTTCTAAATTTTCACATGGAGTTTTGAAAACCGAGTGTGGTCATAAAAAAGTCGCACGGCGTGAGATCGTAGGACCGAGGCGTTCGAAAAATTCTTCCAAAAAATTTAAATTATCAAGAGTTACGTAAATTGGTGCGCCGTCCTGCTGGAAGTAGCCTTGTTACATCTCTTTATCGTGGTCTAACGCGTTTACAAAATTTTCCAAAATTTCATTACGTTATCGCGCCGAATTGAAAGTCCCTTAAAAAAAATCGGTACAGTTAAATTTCTTTTCGATATGGCCGTCCACACGTCAACTTTCTGTGAATGCAGAGACTTCTCTATAAAGAAATGTGGACTTTCTGAACTTCACATTCTCACTTGTTGAGAATTTACATAACCAGAGAGGTAAAACCAAACCTCGTCAGTAAAAAAGTTTTTTTCAAATACTTTTTCATTATTATGCAAATTATCCATACACCACCCTGAAAATTACATTCGCTGCGGCTTGTCGTTTGGTAAAAATTCTTGGACTGAGCTAGACGATAAGCGTGCATATGCAGGTCACATTCCAGGATTGTATTGCAGGTTCCGTAGCATACATTTACTTGCTGGCTGAAACGCCGAATAGGGGTTTATGGGTGTTCATTAATAATTTGCCTCAATTATTCTACTTGTTGTGTAATGCGAACTTTGGGTCTCCCACTCTATTCACACTTCCTGTTTCTCTAAACAACCACAGATCTAATCAAAACTTGGCGAAACTGGTCGAAATCCATGACTATGTGTAGAAATTCTGTTTGAAAATCCTGAGTAGCGTCCCGTGTTAAATAAACCCACTGGCCATCAACCCTTCTACCATTTCTAAAGTAACTTTCGAGCATAAAAACTTTTTGTTCTGCGTGGTTACCATATTTAATTTTTTTAAAAATAAAAACTTCAGAACTTCACAGTTTCATTTTTCATTCACCTATGTTACCTTTCAAGAGTAGGTAATAATTCAAGACATGCGTGAGTTATTCCACGGCATACTTTGAGGGCGTTTTTTTTTGATCTTACGTCATCTTCTGCAATAAAATCTATCTTAATCTATTTTTCAGGTCCGAAATTTTCTGAAAATACTACGCATTTCTGTGCTTATTTTTAGAGTAATTTTTGTGCAGTAGATTTTATGGTAATATATCTACTCGTCAAGTTCAACCAAGGAATTAGGCAGATAGATAGATAAGTCGAGATAGAGAAAGAAACAGATAAGCAGAGGGAGGCAGCCGATAGAGAAATAGACATGTAGATACACAAATAAATACACAAAAATAGATTTATAGACAGAGATACAGACGAAGAGACATAGATGAGATGTGTCAAGTGCAGTGGCAGCTGGTGAAATTTTAATGTTGTATATCTCTGTCGCTATACTTACGGGACCCATGAAAAGATTAGGGTTTTTGATAGTGAGCCTGCTAGGAATGTTTTGGTAAAGAAAAAATATTTTGTGATTTGCGCAAAAAGTTGAAGTTTTGCGCAAAGTTGCGTTTTTCTTTACCAAAACATTTCTAGTAGGCTCACTATTAAAAAACCTGACCTTGGCATGGGTAAGTAGCAACAGAGATATACAATTTTAAAATTTCACCAGCCACCACTAATAGCTAGAGAAACAGATATACTCATATAGAGATATCGTTAATCAGTAAATGCCTAGATAAGCAGAGATACAGATGAAGAGACATATAAGTATGAGATGTGCCAAGCATCAACAGAGAGATAGAGATAGACATGTAGATGGACAAATAAATACACAGAAACAGATCGTTAGACAGAGATACAGACGAAGAGACATGGATGAGGTGTCAAGAAACCAACAGATAAATAGCTAGAGAAACAAACACATGGAGAAATTTAAAAAAGCAGCCGATAACACATTTTTTGGACACACAACAGTCAGGGATTTAAAGAACACTTACAGGAGACCTTCAATCTGGAAATAAAATAGGCTAACTCAAAAATATGTTTTACTAAACGCATATTTATGTTCCTAATTAAATATTTGTCATCTAATTAAAAAAAAGCAGCCAATAAATAATATTTCTAGGGCACCCAGCAATCAGGGAGTTTGCCAAAAAAAAGGTCCACAAATTTGGATTTTTACCTCCGCATAGTTGGATATTTTTTCTCCGCTTATGTGACATTATAGTCTGCGTTTCCACGCATGTTCCTCTTTAGGATCGTTGCTTTAGGATACGCTGATTCAGATTGGTATATGAATATGATTGGATACAATTAAAATGTAAGGGTTTTACTGCCGATAACATTTTTATTTATGTAAAAACCTATAAACCAGGAGCTTGCGATTCATGGAAGGAATTATTTTTCTTTAGTAATGTCGCACATGCAGGAATCCAAAGTTGCTTTTTAATGCCGCTTTGAGGATTTTCCAGGTATGTTATTAATTATCTTAAATTTTCTAAGTTACAAGTACATTTTAACTAATCTAACTTTTACGAAGAAAAGTGGCTAGGCTAGAATAATGTTAAATAAAATATTCATGAATCAAGTAGGTAGGGGAAGTCTACCTAAAACGGGATACCTAAGGTTCAACCATTAAAAAAATATCTTTTCAAGTATCTAAAAAAATTAAAGTCGTGACAAGTAGAATCTACTACGATTTAGTTTTCAGAATTATTATGTTTTGATTTTTGGAATATGTTAATTTTGTCCTTAAAATGTATTTTTTTTATATGTTGCATATTTCCCGTTTTATCCATATATGTTGATAAAATGGGATTTACAGTTATTCTAAAATGGGATAGACCTTTTACGTGGTAAAATTGTGTTCTTACTTTTATAACTTGAACAGTAAAAAAGCAACACTTTCATATTTCAGAAGCCATTTGCTTTTCTGACCAGGACCGACGCGACGGTTCAATTTTCTTTGGTATTTTTGCTTTAATAACATTGCGAGTACGGAGTATCTGCAAATACAAATATTGCTTTAAACTCAGGATATCCCGTTTTAAAAACTATGTAATATCCCGTTTTAGCAAACACCGTTATGAACAAATCAAAAAATTATAAACATGACCTACACACCTATATCACTGCAAAAATACAAAATATCTGTTTCAATACAACTATAGGGGAGACCGGTGACAAGTGTAACATGTGTCAATTGTAACATTCAGTATACCTACGCCCTCCGCCGGATTATCGCGATCCGAGTTACACATGCTCAACGGTTGTTGATAGATCTTTCTTTAGATTGTCAGTTGCTTTAAGAATTCTGATGAATATTGTTGTTACGATCTGAAACGTGATTTTCAACACGAAAAGTAAGTATTTATTTTTATTTTCTTTTGTAAATAATTTCTTAACCATATTTTCAATACATATTTAAAATATACCACTGAAATATGGATTATATTGACTATATAATCTTATAATAAGAACACTTTAGGAATTAGATTATATAGTTTAATAATGTAAACAAATTATATATGTCCTTTGGTGTCAATTGTAACATGAATAAAGGTGACGATTGTAACATGTTACAAGTGAAACCAATGTAAAAAGTATGTATCATCACAATGTATTTCTTTATAGAACGCTTTACAATATGAAACCAAACATTTGTGAAGACCTCATACCGTGCATACGGAAGAAAAAATACTCGTGTATTAACTTAAAATTAATAATTTCTAAATTTTTCCCATAAGAGTCTAAGCCAAAAATTTTGAGTAAAAAAGTCTTCTTCCGCACGAACGATATACTTAACTCAGGTGAAGAGTAAGGTCTTTTAGTAATGTTAACATACCCATGTTTCTTATCTAACATTTTTCATTTTAAAAGAATATTTTACTTTGCATTTGTATATTTTCAAATATTGATATTTATATTTTAATAGAAGTTACTAATACAGATTGTTACGAATTTGTCGTGTTTTTTTTTTGGTATATTTTTGTCGACTTTAACAACAGAAAAAAACTACTTTTCTATTTGTGTAACCCTTTGTTTATTTTTTAATGTTATTATTTGTATTCAAATAGGATATTTAAAATAAAATTTAATGTGTTTGTACCTACTGTTACTACTGACACCTGTGTCCGTTACAATTGCCACCAGTCCGGTGTCAATTGAAACACTTGTCATTGACTTGAATTATATGTTCTAAACAAGAAACTAGATATTTTTTCTACATTCTAAATTTATTAGGTTACTTACAAAGATCGGGGACATCCTCAAAAAAAAAATCAATAAATTAGAACTGACAGGTAAGGCTGTAAAAAATCACATGTGTTTTTTGTTACAATTGTCACCGGTCTCCCCTACTGCATGTAAAAAAAATAGAGTCTTATTTTATTGGCCAATAAACATGCAGCCCTTAAGATTATTTCCCACAAGTTTTATAAGAAATCCAGCAAAGTATTAAAAACTTACCTTACTCTGGAAGGACGCAAGCAAACTGTTTATTTCGACTTGCCACGTCTCTACTTTACCGCGGGCGTTATAATTCTACCATATTTGGGTAGATAACGCATAGCGTATTGCTTATTAGCGCATTTCCCGTTTTATATAGTATCCCGTTTTACCTAGACTTCCCCTACCTACCTTCATAGTTTTAAAAATACGTTATTACACTCGGTTTTAAATTGTTATTTTATTAAACATTATATTATTCTACGAAGTAGGTAATAAGCGAACTCATTAAGTACGCTTTGTAATTTATTTAAGGATGCCACTAAACCAAGGGTGAAAACAAAGTAATAAAAGAGCAAAGAAAAAAGAAAATACAAAACACAAATGATTTTCCAAATAAACTTGGGATACTAATAGACGTTGTAAAACAGAGTGAAAGCCTACAAACGACGGCAATACTGCTGGAACTTTTTTACGACGTTAAGAAAAATCAGCAGCGATTACTGGATTGAACAAAAATTTAATTAAAAAATTTGCTGTAATTCTGTAAGCGCTCGGGTTGGGGTCAAAACTTAAATGTTGATACTTTTCGAGAATATTTGACTGATACTGCAAAGCTGTATCTGTCATTATATAGTTGGTACTATATGCCATCAAGTGTTCACGTGTTATTAATACATGGGGCAGGAATTTGCGAGAACATTTCTTATATTTCTACTGGACATTTATCTGAAGAGGCATCAGAACCTAGAAATAGAGTTTCGTAAATTTCGAGAACATTACGTGCGAAAGCGAGGACGGACCGAGAATACTGAGGACATACTACACAACTTGTTAATTTCTTCAAATCTCCTTGTTTCCTTTATTAAAATATACTGCGAAAATAAACTATCTGTTCTCAGAAACCGAAACACTTTTTAAAGAAACACTTTGAGGAAGATAATTATGATAGATCATTCTCCAGCACAGATTGTGAAAACGAGGTCAATTTTTTTTATTCTGAGACAGTCCACGTAGACTTCAAGCCTAAGTACTAACCTACCGTGTGCGTCTAAAGAGATGGGAAATGTAGTCTACTGACACGGGATTTAACGGACTGGAGGTTGGGAGGGGAAGGGAAAATATCTTCAGGCAAACTAAAAAAGCTTCGTTTGGGTTGTTTGTTCAGGATCTTTTCTCGTCTTTTTTTTCATTAACATTTTCCAAGCTACTAGAGTTTATAATTTAATTTGCTAAATACTGTTCTAAAAAAAATTGGAAAATGTACCGTGTGTAAATGTGCAGTAGCGCACCCAGGATTTCGTCGGAGGGGGGGGAGGGGGGGCGATGGGTGTCTAGGATGTTGGTCTGGGGGGCTGCCCCCCCATGGGTGCGCCACTGGCTATAAGTAGGTACAGATTTATGATAAGCTAGATATCTAGGAACGTTATCTGTGAGGTGCAATCATCATGGTTTATCCACAGCTTACAATAACACATAACGTCGGTGAAAAGTGTTAACCTGCTAACTCCACTTTAGGTCAAAATGGGTTTTTGGCGTTATTAGAAAGAAAAGCAACTATTCCATTAGTAACAATACCGGCCTTATCATTTTAAGTTATAAATAAATGGATATTGTGTGACAATAATTCCTGCTATCTCCACGCAATTCAAACTTAACCAACGAAATACTGCTATCTCCGGTATTCCCGTTGCGTTCAGGTCTACGCCGGCACATAGTTTTGTTTACTCCTGTGTTTTTTGCAATTTTATTGGTTTTTTATAGTGTACTGATGTTCTATTGATAACTAATGGTAAATGTATGTACAGTCGGGAGATAAATTATTCGTCCACTTATAAAATGTTTAAAAAATTGGGATACAATTACAACTACTTAAGTTGATTTGCTTTTCATTACAAACATAAAAACAACTATTCATGTACTAAAAACTGTAATATAAAGTCCAACCTAGACAATGCCTTTCAAAAATATAATTAATAATAACACATAATTTCTTAAAAACCAAGGGAGAAAAATTATTCGTCCACCGACATTTTTTTGAAAGTCGTCCAAACATGCCAAAACTAATAACGTGTGGGGTACCCTTGTGATTTTATAATTTGTTGTAACCTGTTAGGCATTGACTCTACCAGTTTTATAACAAAACCTACATCAATGTTTGACCATTCTTCTTGAGATCTTGCTTTTAACGCCTCTTTGTTGGAAATTTTAATGTCTTTCACCCTTTCTTTGGGTTCCCACCATAGATGTTCATTCGGGTTAACGTCTAGGGATTGCGGTGGCGTTTCCAACACTCTTGGTACGCTATACAGTATCCACTCTGTAACGACCAGCACTGTATGCTTTGGATGTTGTCTTGTTGAAATACGAAATTAGCTCCAATTCACATTTTCTCCGCGCTTTGTCTTAATTTTTTTTTCAAATGTCGATGTAGACGAACCGATCCATAGTTTGGTCATTAAAATGGAGGTGCCATGACATACACCCCCAGATTAGAACGGAACCCCCTCCGTGCTTTACCGATGGAATTAAATTTTTAGGTTTGTAGGCTTCCCCGCGCTTTCTGTACACCAAAACCTTTTGTTTATTTTACCAAACAACTCAATTTTTGTTTCGTCAGTATATATGATGTTTTTACAGTACTCAGTATTTTTGTCAAAATGCCTCTGAGCAAACTCGAGATGCTTCTTCGTATTTTTATTATTTACTAATGGTATCTTTCGACCAACTCGTGCCTGTATACCCTGGCTTCTTAAAAATTGTCTTATTATTGTTACATGGATAACCTTTTTGTAATCATTGGCTTAACTTTTCACTGTATCTGTCGCAGTAGCTTGCGGATTTTCAGCAACTTTTCTTAGTATTTCTTGTTTCTCTCGAGAAGTCACTACTTTTTCTTCCTCTCCCTGACAAGGTTTTTGTTGTATGGATTGTTTCATAGTTTTTTATAATATATTCACTGGTGACCTGCTTCTTCCAACAATTTTTCTTATGTTTCTTTGAGATCTTCCTTCTTGATATAATTTTATTATCAAATGTCTGATTTTTGAGGCACTTCTGATGATTTGCGACAAATTTTGAAATTTTGCTGTATTCTTTAGACCACGGAGTCTCAAACTGCTATTAAAAATAATTTAAAATTTATATTTAGGAATTTTTTCTCACTATAAGAACAGATAAATACATTCTATGTACATCTTTCATTTTTTTTTTGGAAGTGGACGAATAATTTCGCTCGCAGATATTTTTCCAAAGTATCTTTTTGTCTTTTTTGTCCAAGGGATCCTGATAAATATGAAGAGATATTGTTATTTTTATTCCTCGGGAAAAGAGATATGTGTTAACTTATTTTTAAACTTTTAATAAAATACGAAAAAAATTATTTATTGAAAATTAATTATTATGCTGGTACAGGGTTAATACTACTTATCGAAAGGGAGTTAGCAGCTTTTGTATGACATTTTATGGATTGTCTATTAACTGTATGGAGTTAGCAGCATACATAAAGAAATAAACTGAAAAAACATGTAAGAACTTTTTTATTTACCATAATGAAAAACGGCTAACTCCGTAAAATACGTAAACATTTTTTATTTGCAAAAATAAAAACCTGCTATCTCCAAAATTTGCCTAATAAAATTAAAATAATTTAAAAAATGACTTTGTTGATTTTTCAATAAGTGTGATTATTGCTAATCAATAATATAACGCAAAATTTTCATTTATAACAAGTATATTAATTTATCTAGGCGGCTTTAATGCTCTCCTGTAAAATTGGTTAAAATGGAGTTAGCAGGTTAACACTTTTCACCGACGATAAGCTGCGGTTTATCTCTTTACAACGAAGCTCAAAGGGACCGACCTGCGCACTAATTCTTTTACCACAATTTTTCCAAGGTTATCTTATCACATCACTAAACATTGCGTTGTCAAGTACCTATTTTCAGAAAAAAACCCGTGTTATCTTGAAATATTTACGTCCGCCAGTCTAAATTCAGTTTTCTTTGTTGTAAGTGAAAATTGCTTATACAGCTGTAACACAAAATGTTGGACAGTGAGACCACTACCGATGCTATACCAAGTCCTCCTCGAAGTCCGGTAAATGTTTCTGCTACCGATAATAGCAAAAGTAAACCAAAAGTTGTAGATAGTGATGATGAATATGAAAAGGACAAGAGCTTCGAAGAACAACATAAAGATGAATCAAATGAGCATGCTTATCGTCAAATAAATCACAATAGTGAGTTGCATACAATAATAATTAATTAGAGCAAATTTAATTTCGAGTACTTAGACTGAATAAAATCCAACGTTGGTGCATCATAGTTACTCCATAATTAGAAATGAAATTTGATAAGTATCCTATTGCCAAAAATAGTCACATGACTTGCATTACATATCTCATATATAGTATAGTGGCAAGGCTTACTTTCACTGTAACTTATGTTATTATTTATGTATACTGATGGTCTACTTAGACAAAAGAATATATATATATATATATATATATATATATATATATATATATATATATATATATATATATATATATATATATATATATATATATATATATATATATATATATACTTCAAGCAAACTTAATTTTTAGCTATGAATATAAATGGTGGTTATGTTCAGTTCGGAAATAATATCACCTTGGGTTGTACAAACCCATATTGTAAAAACCCAGAAAATTGTAAAAATCCAAAAGGGCGGCGAATTGAAGAAACGGAAAAAATAAAGATGTTTAAAAATAGCTGCAAACCGGTTACACCTAAAGATAATGAATTAATTTCCCACTATATGTCAAAAGATTGGAAAGACACTGCGCGTGCCTTGGGATATAGTGATTCTGAGCTTGATCATTTTACACATAACCCCACGAGCCTTAAAGAAGTAAGTAAATGGCAATATTGTAATACTAATGAGAATATATACAAATCGAAGATGATGCTCAAATTACAGTTGTAGTAATAAGAGAAACTAAGATTTCTGAATTTATTTTTCTCACTACCACATATGCATAAAAATTCATTTTCTTTCAAAAACTGGGCACTTACGATCTATATTTCTCCGACCTATTTACGACCTTGTGGATCTACACAAATTCAACAAGCAACAGATGTAACATTAATAACGTATTATCATGTACAGTAGGTCGGTATATTAATATAATAGGTCGCATACCTATATTTCGGGAAATACTGACAGGGAGTGCCTAGCTTCATAAGTAGCATTAATCCAGCATTTTGGTACCCTGTAAAAATGTCTTTCTTTTTTAGACTATATATAAATTTTTAAGAAACTGGATTGAAAATAAAGGCCGGGATATAGCAACAGTTGGCCTTTTAGCTCGCACTTTATGGGGCAACCAACAAAGAGAAACTGTGGAAAAGTGGTCTGAAGAATACGACAAAATTCATAAAGTGGGTTATTGAAGAGACTGCTGATATTGCTGTGTTACTAGTTTTTTTTTTAAATTTAGAACAGATTTGTGTTTGACTGTTTTAATAGTATTCAGGGTTGAGAAGATTTAAATCAGTTGATTAAAATCATGATTTTAATCAAGTGATTTTTAATTTAAAAATCATGATTAAAATTAAAAAATTAAGCTAAAATCAGGATACTTAAAAACATATTTATTCATAAAAATCAAATTTTCAACTCCTTTTGATACAAAAAAAAACCTTGATGCATTTTCATTTTTATAATATTAATTATAATACTTGAAAAGGAATGCAGCTGCATTTCACAAAAATAAAACTTTTTAAAAATCCTTTCTTTGTTTATTGTGGGATCCAAGATCCAATATATATGCCAAAAAGTGGAAAGGGTTTAAATCTTTTTTTAAATAGTTGATATTGATGCAGACTTCTTTCCTCTTCAAAGCCATTAATTTTTTCCAGGTTTGAACTGCTTGAGGTAAACAAAACATGCACCTTTCTCTTGTATTGCGTCAAGTGCTATAGAAATTGGTTTTGGTAACTGTCAAAAATCTTCAGCAACCCTTTTAATATAGATATCGGATACTGAATCAATTTCTTCTTTATGCTCTTCACATAACAAGTTTGGCCCCTCGTTGACATAAATCTCAAGACAATCCGAAAGTGTGGTCCATCGAACGTTTTGAGGTAACACCAGTTTCTTGCCTCCTTGTTCTTTCTACCAAGCATCTGACAAATGGGTCGGTCTAAGTCTAAAGTATTTTACAGTTCGTACTATATATTCTTTTACCATAGATACTTCTCAATCTTTGGAAAGCAAACTAAGTATGCACTTGTTTATTGAGTCAATGGCCAATTTTGCACGATAGTCAGTCGTATGGGGATGACCAGACGTATCTATGCTTTCTAAAAGAACACTGTTTCTATCTTCTGCTGTTAAAACGACAAAGATTATGTGCTCATTATGAACATTAGACTATCCATCCAAGGACATGCAAATAGACTGTCCAGATAACTTGTTAAAACATTTAGATTTTTTTCTTCTAATATTTCATTTAGGAGCGTTGATAACTGAAATCTAGGCGGAGGAACGTAACCTGGTCTTAACATTTCTATGACCTTTCGAACTTCCTTATTTTCTATCAATCTAAAACTGCAGTTTGTTGCGTAAACGGCTTTAGCTATTTGCATGTCCAATTCTTTCTTCTTATCTTGACAAGTTCGCACAATATAAGAACCCAAATGGCTGCTACTTCCACTATTTTCACCTTCACCTCCATTTCCCTTGCCCCTTCTCTCTTTTTTTTCTATCTTCTGACAGCCCACGAAGACCTAAGTCTAAGTACTATGTACCGTGGGTGTACTGGGGAATCGGCTCACACATCCAGAGCTGGAAACATCCGTAGGGATTCCACCAGCCCTTTAAGAGGATGTGTGGGGTGGTACTACCTCGGTCGAGGAAGAATTCCTCTACCACCTTCCAACAGTTAACAATCACAAAATATCAATGGTCGAAGCGGGATTCGAACCCGCGCCTCTCGATTGCAAAGCTGGCGCCGTACCAACTCGGCCACCGGAGACTCCTCGGCCACCGGAGACCCCCGGTTTCTTTGCCGACTGGCTAACTTCATTTTGGCTAGTTCCAGGCTGGAATCCACAATCACTTTCAAGACTACTAATATCACTAGTTTTACTTTTGCAAGTTTCCCAGTGACTTTTCATTCTATCCACAGTATCCACTAAACTTTGTATCTCTTTACCACACTTTTTACACACCGCTCTGTACCCTAGTTTGCCAACCACTTTCTTCTTTATAAAATGTTGCCAATACTAAATTCCTTTCTACCCCGACTTGTTATGATTCAAAATCTCGTGCTACACTACTCTCATAAGCAAAAATTACTGATAACTTAAATAGCCGCGTGTCATTTATATAGAGCGTTTTCCACAAGTGTTTGCAAGTTTCGACGAAGTCGCGAACAGAATTTTTCCGACTCGACTTGTAGAATTTTGTTTCGTTTCTGTATTATTTACGCTTCAAAATATTTTTTTATTATAAGTTTGACTAAACAAGATATGAACAGTTAGAAAATATGTGTAGATTAATAAAAATTAGTCCAAAAAATCGAAAAAATTATGATTTAAAAAAAATCGCTGGTTTTTGACGAAGAGAAAACATCTGCAGGCAATTTGTTCTATATCCTGGAGACCCTAGGTACATGAGCGAGAAAAGTCAGACGTTCTAGGGGTTTGCAGCTAGACAGTAAAGGGATTCGTACGTAACGCGCCTCTCGTTGTTCTGGTAGGAGCAGCCGAGGGGGGGGGGGGGGCAATGATAACGGCTTGTTTTTCCGATCAAAATCCGTAACTGACTCGAAAATTTATTTTTTATTAACGCATATTTATGTTATTTCTTAAATTTTTGTCATCTGATTAAAAAAACCAGCCAATAAAATATTTCTAGGGCACCCAGGAATCAGGGATTACAAAAACTCTTGAAGAAGGTCTTCCCCTATTTAAAGACAAATTTGGGGGCACTCAGCAGTCAGGGATTGTAATGACACCTAATTGAGGCCTTCTGCTATCTGGATAAAAATTTGGAGCTATAAAAACTAACTTTCCAAGTATTTTTCAATTTTCATTGGTGCATATTTATGACTGTTTTTAAAAATCTGGCATCAGAATAAAAAGCAGCTTCAAAAATAAACTCAGAACTCGCAAAAACCCGCTCAAGCTGCGTAGTAAGTTACAAAACTCCGCAGTAAACACAGAGAGCTAGAGAGTTAGGATTGGGTGGTGCAGGTGACTAAATGAAAAATTAAAATTCGATAATACTATTTTAGGTTTAATTTGGGGGGCGGGCCCCTCGACCTCCCCTGGATCAGCCACTGTCACAAACCTTGTTCAGTTCAACGCAACTAAAACCTCGTCTTGCTGCCTGTTACGCAAAAAATCCGGCAACATTTACCCCATGAATGGCCAAGCCCTATAAAACACTGAAATGTTCGATCTTGTCGGCGTCACTTTCGAATATGATCTCAGCTGGCACAAACACATTACTTCAATAGCCACATCAGCAGCTAAAAAGCTTGGTTTTCACTTTCGAGTCAGAAAATACTTCTTCCCTTCCAACTACACACTACACCCAAATAAGACCTAAGCTAGAGTACTGTTTCCACATCTGGGGAGCGGCATCACGTTCGACACTTAACATCCTTGATTCTATCCAAAAGAGAGCCATTCGACTCATTACTGACTCAGTCCTCACAAGAAAACTCCTTTCTCTCGCATGGTCGCGCTGTTGGGGATTTATCCCTTTTCTACCGATACTTCAACGGATTTTGCTCTGAAGAACTGGCAGCTATAATTCCCCCCTTGGACTGTTCCTAACAGAATAACAAGATGCGCGTTACGTATGCAACCCTTTACTGTCCAGCTACAAGTCTCCAGATTATGGAACAAATTGCCCGCAGATGTTTTCCTTTCTCCTCCCAACCTCCACTCTTCAGACGCCCACGGTACTTAGGCTTGAAGTCTACGTGGGCTGTCTCATAAAAAATATCATTTACATACATCCCAAGCAAAAAATACAAAGAGATTCCAAGATTCCGAATTGACGGTTACCTACATATACATATAAAACCCACCGTACATGGCGACTAACTCAAAACATTGGTACTGCGGCAGCGTTGCCAGAGTCCGGTGTTCAGCCCGATAATCCGGCAATGTTCGGTACTACACCGGTATGTCTTGCGAAATGCATAGAGGTAAGCGATAATCGACTTAACCCAACCTGAACAAAAAAATTTGACAAATATTGCTTTATTTTCGTTACTTAATTTGGGAAATGGGTAGGGTAATCTTTAGGCCTTGGGGGGGGGGGGGGGGGTTAACCCCAAAACTCCCCCCGTGGCTGCGCCACTGGTTGGAGTTATATACTGTGTTGAGTAACAGCAGTAGAACTTTCACTGTAAATCTGGCATCGATGCTTTATTAAACCAGACATGCCTGCTTTTCTACGCATGTTCGTTTTTAAGCTACATGACTGGATTGTTTGATACAAATCGGTCTTAAGATTTACAGACTTTACTGCCGATAAAATTTTTATTAATGCAAAAATCTATAAGTACATATTTATTTATGATAAGTTAGACCCATAGAAACGTTATCTGCGAAGTGCAATAATGGTTTATCTTTCCACAACAAAGCTCATAGGACCGACCTGCGCACTAATGTTTTTACCACAATTTTTCCAAGGTTATTACATTACTAAATCTAAATACTGCCTTGTCAAGCATCTTTTTTAATAAAAACCTGTGTTATCTTGAGATATTTACGTCCGCCACTCTGAATTCAGTTTTCTTTGTTGTAAGTGAAAATTGTTTACACAGCTGTAATAAAAAATGTCGGAGAATGACTGCACTACCGATGCTATACCTAGTCCCCCTCGAAGCCAGGAAAATGTTTCTGCTAGCGATGACATCAAAAGCAAACCAAAAGTTTCGGAAAGTGACGAAGAATACGAAGAGGACGAAGAGAACTTTAAACAACAACATAAAAATAAATCAAAAAGGAATACTCATTATCCAGTAAATCAATCTGGTAAGTTGCTTACAATTTAATAACAAAACAGAGTAAATTTAATTTCCAAATATCTTGTTTTCTTAAAGTTTATCTCATATTACTTAGTGCTTAGACTAAATAAAAATGTAACGTTAGGTCATCATAGTACCCCCATAATTAGAAATCAAATTTGACTAGTACCCAATTTTAATGACAATAAAAAAAATAGTCACATAGTCACATGACTTGCATTACATATTTCATAACTCTGTCACTGTAACTTATTCTTATTATTATTGATATATTTATAGTGTGTTCCGCTTTTCATGTACACATACAGAGTACTGTAAAACTCTTGTACTTAGAAAAACAAATTACGTCAAGTAAACTTAATTTTTAGCTATACATATAAGTCATGCCGGGACTGTTCATTTCGGAAATATTTTTTACATTGGTGGTAAAAACACAGAAGGAAACCTTGGGCGACGTGTTGAAGAAACTGACAAGATAAAGATGCTTAAAAATAGCAGTAAACCTGTCACTACTAAGGATATTGGAATAGTATCCCACTATATGTCAAAACACTGGCAAGACACTGCGCGAGCCTTGGGTTACGGTGATCCTGAGATAGATCAGTTTATATATGCAAACCCCAAGAACCTTAAACAAGTAAGTAAACGGCAATATTGGTGACAATATGTACAAATTAAAGATGATGCTGCAACTACATAGCAACAACAGTAGGAATGAAGATTTATTTAATCAATTGTTCTCATATATGCAATGCATAAAAATTCATATACCTATTACCTACTGCCAAAAGCTGGGCGCTTATAATCTATATTTCTCCGATATATTTACGAATTTGTGGACCTATAAATATCCAACAAGCATCAGACTTAACAACTTAATAACGCCGTATTAACATGTACACGATCACTATATTCGGAGCAGAGCCGCTCCTAGGGCAAGCAGCGGCCGCCCGTGTGCGAAAATAATTTTGCCTCCCTCCACCACAAAATAAAACTGTCAAGTTCTGAAGTTTTTATTTTTAAGAAAATTACAATATTGTCATTGTCATTGCATAATACAGAATTAAAAAAAAGCATATAGGTACAACAAAGAACATAAAATTTTAAATTTAAACTAAATGAGAGATGTGTCCACCTTTTACTTCCAAACATGTTCTCATTCTCCTTTTTACAGCATCAAAAACATTGGTGAGCACTTGAGGGGAGTTGTTAATCTCCTGAAATTTATTTGTAATTCTAGCTAGTAGGTCTTCTAAGTTTTCACAAGGGGTTTTGAGAACCGAATTTTTAATGTGTGGCCATAAAAAAAATCGCACGGCGTGAGATCGCAGGACAGTGGCTTTTTATTTGAACGGTGCCGTGATGGCCACCTAACTGTAATGATTCAGTCTTCAAAAAATTTAAATTATCAAGAGTTACGTGAATTGGTGCGCCGCGCCGTCCTGCTGAAAGTAGCCTTGTCATATCTCTTCATCGTCTAATGCGTTTACAAAATTTTCTAAAATTTCAATACGGTATCGCGCCGAATTGAGAGTCCCTGCAAAAAAATCCAATCAACTTTCTTTTCGATATGGCCGCCTACACGCCAACTTTCTGTATAAGGAAATGTGGATTTTCAGAACTCCACATTCTTGTCGTTTGATAACAATTCTTGTCGCTTGTCGTTTGATAACAATTCTTGAACTGAGTTTAGACGACAAACGTGCATATGCAGGCCACATTTCAGGATTGTATGGCAGGTTCCGTAGGATACATATATTGGTTTGTGGATGTTCATTAACAATTTGGCTCAATTCTTCTACTTTTTGTGCAGTGCGAACTTTGAGTCTCCCACTGCCTTCCTTTTTTTCACTTTTTTCACACTTCCTGTTTCTCTAAACCACCCTTCTACCATTTCTAAAGTAACTTTCGATCATAAAAGCTTTTTGTTCTGCCGTGATTACCATATTTAATTTTCTTGAAAATAAAAACTTCAGAACTTGACAGTTCTATTTTTCATTCACCTATACCTTTTACCTAGGTTACCTTTTAAGAATAAGAACAGAGAAAACCCAAGACAGAGAGAAGAATATCTTGTACTGATTTTATTCATAAATATTACTTATATTTGCTTTCTATGACCTCCAAAGCGGCCTGACGCATTCTACCAGAGACATCCGTCTTGGTTTTTCTCTGATCCTACTACCGACGTTTAAATAAAGCTGCCACGGGCGTGCGTTGCAGATTTTGGATTATTATAAAACATGCTGCAAAATAAAAAACACATATGAAAAACAACAAACAACAGTTTAAAAGATTCTCCAAAAATGTAGCCACGCGTTAAAAACATAATAGCCCGTCCGTATAAAGCACAGAGAGAGTGAGTACTGAGACGCAGAAAACTCTCTCTGTTTGCCGTGTTTCTACCGCACTGGCTATGTCGGGGTGTATTGTCAGAATCCCACGCGTCAATCTCGGGGTGTTGCCGTTTGAAGGCCATGTCGTTGTCGAGCTGGCGGGAAGAAGAGATATTCTTCTGTCTTGGTTTTTCTCTGGAATAATTTAAGTAATGCGTGAGAGCCTAATTGATTCCACGGCACACTTTGAGGACGGTTTTTTTTATCTTACGTTACATATATATATATATATATATATATATATATATATATATATATATATATATATATATATATATATATATATATATATATACTTATACTAAATTCAAAAAGATTAAATAAACTTTGCTTTTATTGGTTTTTTAAAGCAAACTCATATATGTACTTAATATCTGATACATTTATATCTTCCGAAATTTCCTTTTCTATACTAATGATCAGTAAGTCTGAAAGCCTTTCTTGTCCTACTGTTAATCTTACATAATTTTTTATTATTTTAAGTTTCGAAAGAAAAAATAAATTAAATGCAAAATAAAGTGCACTTCACTTACCTTTATTAAATTTTCAGTTGTCACCACAATGATCATGAAATCGAACACTAAACTTATTATTATTATAATAGGATCAGACAATCAGTGCCCAGCTTTACACTAGCATTTTGGTACCCTTTAAAAAAATGTCTTTCTATTTTAGACTATATATGATTTCTTAAGAGACTGGATTCAAAATCAAGGTCCGCATAAGGCAACAGTAGGTCTTTTAGCACACACTTTATGGGACAACCAACAAAGAGAAGCTGTGGAAAAGTGGTCTGAAAAATATAGCAAATAAAATGGATTATGATGTGGCTGCTGAGATATTGATGCTGTGTTACTAGTTTTGTTTTTAAACAGACTTGAGTTTAAATATTTTAATAAATACTATTATGTATCATATACCTAAACTTAAGTTAAAATTACAAAGGAACTGAAGTTTTCCCACGTTATGTAAAATACTTTTTTTATTTTTTAAATCAGGCTACAGCCTTTAAATAAAAATATACATTTTAAACTTTTTCACTGCACCTATATGGTATAAAAAACTTACTTAACCTATGTATTTCTAAAGACAACTTTGTCATTAATTTTGCTGGTAACAGCAACCTTGCTAGCACCTGGATATTGTCGCCTTAAGGATTATATCTGAAAGAACTTTAAGAAAATATAAACTACCTAGTGAACGTAAGCGGTTCTAGACCTCTATTTGGGGGGGGGGGGGGGGGGTGCTTAAGCCCTCGGTTTATATATAGGCGGCTAGGCCACTCAGTTTAATTTGGGGAGCTGGTTCGAGATTTGGGGGGCTTAGCCCCCACCTAAAACCGCCTTTGCTAGTGAAACGCTGTTAAAGCCATTCCATAAGTATCAGGGGCGTATCCTCTCCTAACAAAACTGTCGACCTTTTTTGTGAATTTTCCCAAAACGCGAAGTTTTTAGTGTTCCGTCTGTCACAGGCGAATTTTCTCTGAAACTATTGAACGCAAAGATTTAAAACTAAACATTTTGTCACAGTTTTTTCACTTATATATGAAAGAAGGGAACAGTCCGCCGCGTATGACATATTTTTATTTAAAAAAAATATAAAATGAGTTCAAAATTGATAAAAATACATAAAAATACACTGTGAGCAGGTCTTCTCCAAAACCAAAGTCTTTCTCGCTGATTCTTTACTTTTATATGAAAGAAGAGAACAATCCGCGGCTTACGACATATTTTTTATTTCTTTAAAATAACTTAGAAAGGCCACAAGGGCAAAAACAATAAAAAGTCTTAAAGGTTACCTTAAAGATATCTTTAGGATGTCCCAGAAAGATTTTGGTTTTGGAGAAGACCTGCTTACAGTGTATTTTTCTATGTATTTTTATCAATTTTGACCCATCTCCAAATTGTTTCGGATTGTTCCCTTCTTTCACGTAAAAGTAAAAAACCAGCGAGAAAGATTTTGTTTCTGGAGAAGACCTTACAGTGTATTTTGTAGGTATTTTTATCAGTTTGGCCCACTTGATATTTTTTAAATAAAAAATATGTCATAAGTCGCGGATTGTCCCCTTCTTTCATGTAAAAGTAAAAAAACAGCAAAAAGGTTTGGTTTTGAAGAAGACCTGCTTTCAGTGTATTTTTATCAATTTCGAACTCCTTTTAAAATTTTCTGAAATAAAAAATTTGTCATACCCCGCGGACTGTTTCCTTCTTTTATATACAAGTGAAAAAACTGGGACAAAATGTTTAGTTTTCGAGAGCCTCGAGGAAAGCTTATATACAAAAGATGTCTTTAAGGTAACATTTAGGGCTTCTTATTGTTTTTTGGCCTTGTGGCCTCCTAAAAATAAAAAAATATGTCATAAGCCGCGGATTGTTCCCTTCTTTCAAGTAAAAGTAAAAAACCAGCGAGAAAGATTTTTTTGGTTTTGGAGAAGACCTGCTTACAGTGTATTTTTTACAGTCTTATTCGTAGTCGTTATCCTGGCGAATCGCCAGCGATGCTTCTCAAGCGCTTCACCAGCGACGCGCCGTTGACGCGTGCATCATAGTGAGCGATGCGCCGTCTATGAAATGCATTACCGGAATATGCGGAGGGATAAAAGCTGGCGAATCTCTGAAGAATGACTTATGAATACGAGTGTTATGTATTTTAATTGTTTCCCAAATAAAACCTAACCTAGAGTACTACTGGTCCGACATCTGGGGAGCGGCATCACCTTCGACACTTAACTTCCTTGATTCTTTCCAAAAGAGTAATTCGACTCAATGACCCAGCCCTCACATGAAAACTCCCTTCTCTCACTTATCGCTGCGCTGTTGGGGATTTTCCCTTTTCTACCGATACTTCTCCGGATTTTGCTCTGAAGAAGTAGCAACTATAATTCTCCCCTTGACTGTTCCTAACAGAACAAGAGGAGTGTTACGTGTGCATCCCTTTACTCTCCAGCTACAAAAGCCTATAGAACATTCTACTTCTCTCACTCATTCATACCAAGGGCCTCCATACTGTGGAACAAATTGCCCGCAGCT
Organism: Philopedon plagiatum; assembly: GCA_963971165.1. NCBI lineage: Eukaryota > Metazoa > Arthropoda > Insecta > Coleoptera > Curculionidae > Philopedon > Philopedon plagiatum. The sequence continues at coordinate 16,275,822 of OZ020198.1, read as the reverse complement.
AGTTGTTTTCCCTTCCCCTCCCAACTTCTAATCCTTTAAATCTAGTGTCAATAATTATTTTTAACTTCTCTTCAGAAGCCCACGGTACGTTAGTACTTCGGCCTAGTCCAAGTTAAATAAATAGTAGGTGAAAGTACCGTCAAGGGCTGCGGCCCGATAGCCGTGTTTTGGATATTACATTATAGTTACCATGGATTTATTAAGAATGGATACGGGATGATTTAACATTCTTTGAAGCCAAAACAAACCATTCTAAGCGACACTGTAAACACAATTTGTAAACATAGGCCACATCTTATTTTACCTTGTATTTTTGTACAAAAAATACGTTAGAAGCATCACAAGATTTACTAAAAGTAATAAAAGGCCTAAAATCTTTAATAAAAAGATAAATCTAAATAAATTTAAGTTAAAAAGGTTTTATTATTTAATTATGTCTAAAGGTTTATTTAAAGTCGCTCCGAGTCATTTATAAATCTATAAGTCGCACTTTTTCTTTTCTAGTTCATTAGACAAAGACGTACGTGTAACAGAGTGTTCAGACCGACGTTCAGCCGTTTTCCTAAGCAACCAGCACAGACAGCAACACTTCTGAGCTCCAACACTCCAATGCTGTTTTATCCCTTTCTACTACCATTCTTAATTCAATTACGTATTTCCTTCAAGTTCGTAAACTGTACCCATAGGGGAAGATGTTTTCATAACAAACAACAAATATAAGGCTTCACGTTCAATACGCTCACAGTATACGGAACATCGAATCCTTTCTTAATAAATCCATGATAGTTACCCTACCAAGACAGGGAAAATCAAAATGGGTAAAATAAATATACAGAAATAAATAATGTTAGTATATTTATATTTTATTTAATTTCTTATAAATACCTGAAATTTCTAGAACTAATCCGAGTACAATATCAATTTGATTTAATAATATTATTTGCAACAATGGTAAAAGGTTTTACATTTATTTTTTAATAAATAATTTGCTCCAAACAGTTCTAAAACCTCTTACCAGAATATATTATTTTTTTAGTATTATACAAGAACCTTAAATTAGCTTAATTCTTTTTTCCCTTAAATATTCGATAAAAAACAATACTTAAAAACACATTATGGTAAAATCTTTTCCAAAACTTTATACTAGTGATCGTATACTTACTACCAGTAATAAGGTAAATGATTCCTCTTCTGATCTGGAATATGTAAATTGATGTCACATATAAAATGATGATTCTAAATGCAGAGACACACTTATAAAAAACAGTGAAGTTTTTAGACCTTCAATGTTTAATCTTATTCAGACTAGATATGTAAAATTACTTTGTCTAGTCTGGCCCTTCTTCAATTTCCGCGGAAAGCTTACGATGGTCAAAGTTTTTAACTACTAAACAAATTGTGTTAAAAAAATTTTAAAAATAAAATTGTGGAAGAAGAAAAGTTACTTGTGCCACTATGCAACTCTGCATTAAGAGGTTTTTTTACTCATTTTGTAAGTAATTACGTATTGTAGTTATGATCGGCCACGGGAAGTGAAACATTTTAAACATATACTTTACTATTATTCTTTGGTTTAGAAAACTATAAACACACAAAATAATTAATGGTAAACTACAAAGAACTTATATGTCAGAATTGTGTTATAAAAGCACAGCTTATTAAAGATAAAAATAACATTAAATCTGAATAAAAATGATGGGGAAATAAACGCAGAATTAAGAATTAAAAACCAGTAACAAAAATAAAAAACACGAACTCTAACCACCAATGTTCTGCTGCTTCTTCTTATTGATAGTTTTCTTTGCTTCAGTCGCTCTTTCTGCATATATGAATAGTTTTAACTGACAGCTAGGTTCTTCTGTAAAACAGTAGAGCAGCAGAGATTGCCTTGTTTGTTAAAAATAAAAAGTAAATCACATGCTACAAAAACTAACCATAAAAAATACATCTTTGAACTCTTTTGGCGTGGATTTCTACCCACAAAGTCCCTTATAAACATATAATTCTGTTCTAAGCTTTAACAACCATTGCTCGATTTAGTACATGCGGTTCGCATTTAAGATATTCCTCCTTGATAACCGATTTGTCTAGGTTTGCATTTAAAACCACTACTTGTGCTGGTAGATCATGGAGAGTTTTGTGATACAGCCAGTCTTCGTGGATTTGATGTAGTGCTTTAAGGTAGTCTAAGGAGACTGATTTTTCTTCTGCTCTATTTCTTTTCATCATACGTTCGTAGACTACCTCAGGGGTAGTCCTAAGATAAACTAAAAAAAAAATTTCGACCTGCACATGTCGCTAACTCAAGTAAAAGTATCTACATATCTCTTATAAAATACAGAAGCAAAAATACAGTGTAAAGCTCGTTTCAAGCTCTTTCGTTGACCTATTGCCTGCAATCAACTAATAATATATCGACACCGGCTATAATAAAATCTGGTAAATTTGCAAGAACTGTAAACAGGGCCGGTCCCATGTTATTAAAGTCGAAGATTTCTATTTTGTATTTACTAATAACACAGAGCCACTTGTTTTTAATGTAGATAAAATGACAGTGACAGCAAAATCGAATTAAATCTGTAACTAAATTTAAATAATAACCAAGTAAACACAAGGTGGCTACTCCAGAAGTGGACAGAAACAGCATTGCCGAAAGCCGCTTCCGGCTCGAAACACGACAAACCCAGCGGATTGTAGACCGGGCATGTCCTCTTTGCCGCAGCAGCCCATGGAATGTAATGCCGCTCATGGGCCATGAGCGGCATTACAGTACAATGCGCAGTACCGTTGAGGATTCGCTGTCCGTCCACTGGTGGATTAGCCAAGTACAGTCGTGGATGGCCCGGCCACGGCTAGGTAGGTTAGGTCCAGTATAATGTGTAGTTTTAATACAAATTTAAGATGGTCCGCATTGGGCATTTTAGAAAGACTTTTACAGCAAAATAGTCACTGGAAATTCACAAAAATAATTTGCACTTGGTGTTATGTTAATTCTAAACAAGACATTTTAAATATTAATTCAAAATTGTTGTCCCTGAACTTGGGGTATGCCGGGCTAAAATGCAATTATTTTTAGAAATTTTAACTTGTTTAATTCTCTAAAAATATTTCTAGAATAACCAATGTTAACCCTCTTAAACTATATATACATTTAAATATACAGTTCATTTTGTTCTTTATAAAAAACGTGCTGAACATCTCTGCTCCCAGTATATAAATAGCTATTCGCAGTTAAACAAACCTTGCTCATTTTTGATGGAAGAGATAAGTATAAATAGTAAATTTATCTCATCACTTGAAACTAGTTTATAACTTTCCTAGTTAGGAAAGAAATAAAATGCAAAAGATAAGGAAAAAAATTCTAAACTATAATTATTTTATTACCTATATAGTGGACAAATTTATTTAAAAACATATTTACATATAAACCAAGGAACAATAAAAAACGAGATCATCACTGAGAGTGCTACAATACACATCAAAAAATAATATAGGCGAACAACCGAATAATACACAAAAAAATTCAAACATGTCTATACGCTTCCACAAAATAGCGATCCTTTGTTATCGAGTCGGACCGTCCTGTAAACTCAGAAATTTACTATCACGCATGTTCATTGCATTCTCCAACAAGAAGAAGGGTCAGCCTCTTAATAACCGAATGCGGTGCGGAAGCTGATTTTCGCAACTGGGCTGCCAGAATCGTAACTGCATTCGGTTCGAAACTGAAGTATCGTTTCTGGTGTGCCGAGTCCGTGACGCTTTAGGTTGAAGGCTGGCAATTCATCGCATGGAAATAACACGCACGTGTCGTATACAGTCAGAAAATTGCAAAAAAAGCCGCCGACTTCCCACCACTGCAGGCAAGCAGCCGACTGTTTCGTGACTGTCGTTGGTTTACTGGAAACTTTTTATTGTACAAATAAATCGAATGACATAAATTAATAAACAATGTTTTAATCATTCGTAATTTAACAAGATTTTATTCTTTCCAAAATTATTCCCAATTTAAACCACTTCGACTCTGGTGCCTTTTAGAAAACTTGAAATATTTATATTAACATTAATTGACATACTTACCATTTTGTCAAAAGGCAATGAAAGAGCTTGAAACAAGCTTAAAGTATTATATTCCTTTACAACTCAGTTATTGATTATTTTGCTTAAGCACACTTTCCTCTCCCCTATATTAAAATAAAACGCCATTCAAAAACATAGAATAGGAAGGAATACAACAAGGGAACCAAATGTTTATCGGCTGCAAAATGTACGTGATAAATAAGTTACTTGTTTCTCACAAGTTCAAAGAAGCTACGCAGTTAGATTTATATTGAGGTTTAAATTCATACCTAATGATTAATTATAAATGTACCTACCAACCAAGTCAACATCTACACTAGCATATTCCCTAATCCATTGAAAATGTTTGTCAATAACTGTGGCAGACACATGGGGAAGTAAACCATCTTGTTTCATTTTTTCCACAAAGCAGAATCTTTAAATAATACGAAGTCAAATAGTATTATAGTTAAATCAGTTTATTATTTTTAAATAGATTTTTTTTAATTTGGGTATAAGCATTTGAGCCTTAAAGTATTCAAAAATTTCTTACGATCAAAATGGTTTCTTAAAATACACCTACCCGGCACTATATATGGATCGCTCAATTAGTTTAATGGGGCAGCCAGTTTTCTTTGTGTGCTGCTGCAGCATGGTTAACTGGACATAGGACTGAAAGGTAAAGCTCCATTTTTTAACATCTTCATACATTAAACCCAGTAAATTATGCCCTTTGCAATTTCTCCACAGTTCAATGGGTTCAGCCAAAACACACACATCTTCATATTCTTTAAAATGGTTAAGGAAAGTTGTTTTTCCGCTTCCAATGTTGCCCTCGACGATAACAGTAAATGGGCGGCTGGATTTCTTCGACAAAGACATTGTTTCAAAGTATTACTGCTTTATTTTTTAGGAAAAACCTCCACGACACCAGTTCACCACAACGAAAACATTGGCTTTCGCGGGTTCTTGAAATGAGGTTAGGTCTTCTGTCAAACTGCAATTTCCGATGGGCGAGTTCAGTTGTGTGCTCCAAGAAAATGATAAATACTGTCGGAATATTCCGAATATAAAACCCAAAGAGCATCTGGCTTAATTCCCTATATTATTCAATGTAGTTTATGTTATTAGAAATCATAGAAAAAATTGAAATTAAAGCAAGCAGAGTTGCTCCGAGCCGATTCAAATGAGCTCCTGTCGAGCGTCGAAATACTCAACGGATGTTTTTCATGGACATTTCAGTGCCGTTCATAAAACGGCGAATTTGGAAACGCGCAAACCGCGAAACGGGGGATTTTTAAAATCATATTTCCGGGAAATTAAAGAAAATATATGAATTATTGCAATTAGTGGCAAGAATTTAGTACATAAAGTACTAATGATTTTAAGTATTAATAGCCAAAAGTTTTTACCAATATGGCAAAACTAAAAAAAATCTGGGGAGTGTGAATGCTGTGGGGTATCTAATAAATTGACATTCTTTTCTAATAATTTACAAGATATTGTTTGTTTTTGAAATAATTACGAGAATATAAGATTCACTTAATCTAGTTAGACTTAAGTCTGCCTTCCTTCCCTTGGTTGGGTTCTAACTATTGTAGTTTGGTCTATGCCTGTTCCATGATAATAACAATTTCATAAAATCTACCTTATTAACTGGCATAAAAGTTACGATATTAATTATTATTGTTTACAAAAATTACCTGCATAACTGCAATACAATACGAGGAAATGTTTTTAAAGCTAGGTCTAGGTCAGTGATTAAATTACACTTTTTAAATGAAACTGAAATCAATAAAAATGCAGCAAATTAATAAGGAAATACATTATTAAATTCCAGAAAGCACAGAGTTTGTTCGAGGAAATTTAAGAACTTTTTTTATGGTGCTGGGAATGCAGCAAATTAATAAGGAAATATATTATTCAATTCCAGAAAACACAGAGTTTGTTCTTTTATGGTGTTGGGAATTCTTAATTCCAAATCTGCTAGAAAATATTATATATGTATAGGGTGTTTTCTAGAGCCAATTTTGAATTTTAAAGAAAGTGGTTCTAGAGCTAATTTTAGGAATAAAAGTTCCCATAAACATTTTGCCATCTGTGAGTGATAACTTATGGCAAAAAGTTTTAAGTAGTGATAATAAGTATATTGGAAATCTTCTTTAAATTGTAAAAATATTCTTTTACCAATCTTTTCGATTGTCTTAACTATAGATTTTAATCCCATGCAATTCGATTGCTACTAATATAATTTTCTTTTACTAAGTATTTAAGTAGGGTAACAGCGAAACACAAATTAAAGGGAAAGTATAATAATCTTCCATGAAAAATAGATACATATATTTGCAATATAAAATATGTCAATGACAAGTACAGTTACTTGTCTTATACAGTGCATTGTTTCAAGATGGTCCATAGTGTTTTTGATGTTAAATTACTAACCACATGTTCAATTAAAAGTATAGAGATATAGATAAATCTTGACATAGGTAAATTTCAGACATTTAAGATAATGATAATTTGCTAATTATGCCCAACAAGCCCAAAAATACCTAAAACAAAAAGTGTTTTTTGATGTGTAATGTATAATTTATTAATGACAGCATTTGGGGTACTTTAGTGGATAACGAATCGAAAAAGTTTACCAAACTTGTTTAAAACACTTATCGTTATAATTTTAATGTAAAATTTGTCGCGTAATAAAACTTTATAGTGTGTTTACGAATCAACACGTGAACATGGCGACGAATTTTAGAAATATGCTGGCCATTAGCTTCTAAGAAAATTTTTCTGCTCTAAATTTAGTGATGATATTTTAAAAAAGGAATTAACTAAGTTTTCATTTTTAAAACTGTAATCATCCTGATTTACATAAAATAATTAATTTTCAGAAAAAATGCTTTAAGAACACAAAATAAATCCATTCAAATAGTATGCTAACAACAACAATTTTTGCCAGTGCAAAATTTTATAAAATTTGTAGCTATAATTCGCCTTTGCTCTGAAGAAGACTTAATCTAGCATACAGGGTGAGCAAAAATAAGTTATGTTTATGTCTTGTAGAATCAAAGAAACCGGATTCGATCTACCTCAAACATTTATGAATAAGGATGGGATGCCATGAGTTACATTTTAGAGCAATTACAGTTTCCAGGGATACCCTTAATCTGGTCCACTATATGGTCCCCCACCTACTTTTTGAGACCGGCTGTTGCCAGGCTTTCAGTTATGTGACATATTTTCCGATTGATTACTATTTTTTTTTATCTGAGGTCTGAGACACCCACGTAGGCTTCAAGCCGATGTACTAACGTACCGTGGGCGTCTGAAGAGAGGGTAAATGTAGCCCACTGATACGGGATTTAAAGGATTGGAGGTCCGGAGGGGAAGGGAAAACATCTGCAGGCAATTTGTTCCATAATCTGGAGACCCTAGGTATGAACGAGCGAGAGAAGTGGGATGTTCTAGGCTTTTGTAGCTGGGCAGTAAAGGGATGCACGTAATGCGCCTTTTGTTGTTCTGTTAGGAACAGTCAAGGCAGCGAGCTCTTCAGAGCAAAATCCGTGGAAGTATCCGTACAAAAATCGCCAACAGCGCGGCGATGAGCGAGAGAAAGGAGTTTTCTTGTGAGGACTGGGTCATTGATGAGTCGAATGGCTCTCTTTTGGATAGAATCAAGGATCTTAAGTGGCGAAGGTGATGCCGCTCCTCAGATGTGGGACCAATACTCTAGGTTAGGTCTTATTTGGGAAATATAGAGAGTGTGTAACTTGGAAGAGAAGTATTTTCTGGCTCGAAAGAGAAAACCAAACTTTTTAGCTGGTGATGTGGCTGGCCATTGAAGTAATGTGCTTGTGCCTGCTGAGATCATGTTCGAAGGCGATGCCAACAAGATCAAAAGTTTCATTGTTCTGTAGGGCTTGGCCATTCTTGTGGATGGGGTAAGTGTTGCCGGATTTTTTACATGACAGGTAGCAAGACTGCGTTTTGGAGGCGTTGAATTGAACAAGGTTCAAGTCTAAGATTAATTATTGAAGATCTTGGGAAAGGGATAGACGCATAGATCTGCGTCTAATATCCATATCCAGCTCTTGATTCGAGACTTGACTCGAAAAATGAATCTTGGAGTGAAGAGTACTATCGTCAGCATAACTGTGGATGGGATTGGTAGTTGAAGAGAGTAAGAGAGCAGGTCATTAATGTGAAGAAGAAATAGGGTTGGTGTCAGGATTGAACCTTGGGGTAAGCCGGCATTGATAGGATGGAAGTTGTTTGAGTGACCGTCCACCACGACAGATATGCGCCGATTAGAAAGGAAGTTATCGATCCAGGTACATAGTTTGGGAGGAAGATCGTAAGAAGATAGTTTATAGTGGCACAGTGTGTATTTAAGCGTGAAATTTTTACACTGTTATGTGACATGGAGCCCTACAGCCTGCCGGAATATAAGGAATATTTTAAACCTAAATAAAAAAAAAAAAAAAAAAAAAGGTTAACCTTATTATTTGTATACTTAGTTTGTCTCCAATTTGTTATTGTAGATATGCTTTTATTATTTCTTGTAATATTGACGAGCCTGTTATACACTTTTATAATATTTGGTAATATATGTTCTATTCTATTCTATTCTATTCTATTGAGTGCGGCATGCCATACTTGGTCAAAGGCCTTGGAAATATCAAGAGCAACAATCTGGGATTCGCCATGGAATTCGAGAAACTTGTTCCAGTTAGGTGTGGCAAAGCGAAAGAGATCACAGCTGTAAATGTTTGGTGACGAAATCCGTACTGTCAGTCATGGATGATTTTGTTTTTCTAGATATTTTAGAATCTGAAGTTGATCGCTTTTTCGATAACTTTGCTGACAACAGAGAGAAGAGAGATATGTCTATAATTAGATGGAAGGGACTTGGAGCCTTTCTTCGTGACAGACTGCACACGGGCAGTCTTCCAGCTATCTCGGAAGATACGCCTATCATAGGAGATCTTGAAAAGACGAGTTAACATGGGTGCAAGTTCTGGAGCGCATCTGCTGGTATGCCATCCAGACCGGAGGACTTTTTGGTGTCAAGGGATAAAAGAACATTTTGAACTTGTTTGACCTTACGGATTATGTCGGATATATTGTTTGGTACAGACGTAGCGGTTGGAAGAGTGAAATTGGTGGGAGGAATTAGGGTAGAATTGACAGCGAATTGTTTAGTAAATAGTTTAGCTTCCCCTTTAGGGGAGGAAAAGTGCTTCAACAGAAGTTTTGACTAATGTTTTTGGCAAGTGACCAGAAAGATTTGCTGCCGTTGGAACAGGAAAGCACTTTATCTTTTTTGAGGTTGTTAAAAGCATTTTTTAGACTATAATAGTTTGATTGTATTGATTTCTTGCCTTGGTGACGATTTTCAGGTGCGGGATTTTGAAGAAACCTTCATTTTCGCCAGATGTTGTGAGCTTGGATTTTTTTGAGCCTGGTTTTATCACAAACCTTGGAGAACCAGAAACCAGGGCATTTGATGGTGGAGTGAGGATGGGTGGTAAGGAAAAGATCTAGTGGGTTTGGATTATGGGTAGGAACGCGGGGAAAGTATGTTGGCTCTCTCATTAAATTGGTGAGCAAGTTAGTGTTTGTGAAGTTTTCTGCCGCTCTGCCTTCTGGGTCGGTTTTTGTGGATCCTAGCCATTACTTGCTATGGATGTTGACTAGTCGCCTAGGACGATAACTTCAGCGGAGGGAAATTCAGACAAAAGATGAGTAATTTTTGCTGAGAGAAAGTCAAATAACTCATTGTAGGAGTTGTCTGATGGGGAGCGGTAGATGCAATAGGCAAATTTATTGGAAAATTTAAGAGCAAGTGTAAGTTTTAGCTATACTAAAATAACGCAGAAATAAAGCAGTTACTGTAGGTTAATATCTGTAATTGTAAATACCACAGGCTAAAGCATATGACTAAGGATTAATAAAATATATCTTTCTTCTTAAAAGGATCTTACCCATAAACTTTGAAATTCCTTTTCAAGTTTACCGGTGTGGCGTGGCCGGTCCTACTGCTACTCGTATCATTTGTCTACCTGTTGCGTTGTCATGTTGCGTTTGTCTTTGCTAATTTCACCCTAATAAAATAAACCCAGCAGTCACATGCTGCTTGGGTGACATGTCGGAATATATTTGTAGTGAAATTTTAAGTGAATTTTGGTTTCATTTTAGAGGTGGAGATAATTTGGTTGTCAGAGAAAAACTGCGTCTACAAAAGTATTGCTCGAAAAAGTAAATAATGGTATCTGTACATGAGGGGCAGCTGGTACAAAAGGACTGCAGGGCTTCAGAACCACCAAAATTTTCAAGCAACCACAATTATTTTCAGTTATCGTTGTTGTTATTATTGCTAGCTGTCGGTTGTCAGTTTTGTCGACTACAGACATTGAAATAATGGATGTTGTGTATAATTTAGTGAAACGTTATTTATTTCGATAATTTAATTTTATTGCAGAGTACCTATATTTTCCCACCAGCCGCTACTGTACTGTGATTGATTCTAAATCAATGGTTAAAGATTTTTACGGATTTTGTATTATTTTACTATTAGTCCCCTCCTCTGCCCAGTTTCGATTTATGGTCCTGTACCACACTGTAAAAGTATCACCACAGGTTAACAGTTTGCTTTAGGGTGCTGTGGTACGACTTCGTGAATGAGGAAATGCAAAAAAACACAAAAATATATCGACTTGCATACGTTTCATTATATTATTATATCTCGGTACATAATTACAAAATAACGACCCATCTGACCTCTCTCAGAGAAAAAATCTTTTCACAATAGTTTTTATTTATTGTTCATGTCTGAAAGAGTTCTTTTCGACGTGCACCTATTGATCTCGTGCGATGGAACGAAAACTTCATTTGTTATGGTTAGGTATATTGTGCAACAAATTTAACTTTTAAGTTTTAACACATATCATATTGTGTTCCGAAAGAATGCAGCCCATGATTTATGTTTCTCATGTATACAGGGAGAAGAAAATATGTCGTTATTTTAAATGTTTAGATTTTTAAATAAATATTTAGATTCCTAAATATTTTCGATGGCAAAAAAATTTCAGATATATTTAATATACATACTTTTGAGCCCACATTCTGCAGTTCAAATAAGGATAAAGAAAATGCAAATCAAGAAATGACAAGAATTCTTACATTTTGTGTTTACAATATCCATCAAGCAGGGCCGGACCTAGATATGTTTGACTATTTGCTTCGCTGAAAGAGATGCTGGCAACAAGACAAAACTGATACTCAAGCAGGGCCGGTCCTAGCTAGACAGTAACGTAACGCGTCTCTTGTTGTTCTGTTAGGAACAGTCAAGGCGGAGGGGGGGGGGGGGGAGAATTATAACGGCTTGTTCTTCAGAGCAAAATCCGTGGAAATATCGGTAGAGAAGGGACGAATCCACAACGGCGTGGCGATGAGCGAGAGAAGGGAGTTTTCTTGTGAAGACTGGGTCATTGATGAGTCAAATGGATCTCTTTTGGAGAGAGTCAAGGATGTTAAGTGTCGAAGGTGATGCCGCTCCCCAGATGTGGGTACAGTACTGTAGGTTAGGTCTTATTTGGGAAACATAGAGAATGTGTAAGTTGGAAGGGGAGAAGTATAACATGATTTCAAATAATTCTTTAAAATATCTTTTCTTTGTATCTTGCTAAATAAGGGTACTTTATTCTTGGGTATTTATATTTTACGTTTTTGTCGCTAACCTGTATACTATGGGCCATTTTAGATTTTTTCTATACGGATTCTTAGTTTATTTATATGCAGAATTTTTCTACACCAAAGTGACTTTTTTCCAACTTTCAGTAAAAAAATTTCCCATACGGCAAGAACTCCATGGGACACGCTGTATAAGCATAAGAAGTACATGTATCTCTTAATACGACCCTGCCCCCTGTGGCGTTTCTGTGAATATTTACTTAGACACTACAATAGAATGTGCAAAACTTTATAAACTGAAATTAAAAGTACTTGCACAAATAGTTTTCATTGGTAACAGGTAACCATAATTTTATCGTCCATTGTATATTTCTTACCGTTGCGTGTTGTGATATTAAAAATAGCTGTTTCAATAAACGAGACTAAACTGGTATTCGATTTAAAGTCAGCATTATACATAGAAATTGTGTCACTACTTAGAGAAAAAAAAGATTTAAATAAAATAGGATTAATTTTGAGATGCTCTTATTTTTTTTAATTAAAATTTAAACACATATTTGGCGTGTATAGAATAATTTCCGGTAGTTTACCTTCTATTTTGTATTACGTCACTTGGTTTACCCGTAAAGCTTTCCCAAGTGACTTGCAAAAATGGTTGACAATGAGAGAAATGATTCATCCAATTTTGTTTCGTACAAATTTGGTCTAATTTTTTGAATCCGTGCTATAGAAGAAGGACGAGTAAAAAAACAAAAAAATGGTAAGAAGGGAAAAGGGAGAAAAGGGGAAAAAAAGAAAAAATACGAAATATAAAAAAAACAAAAATCAAATAGTATCTATAAATATATCGAAAAAAAAAACTAAATAAAATGGGATGTAAGGCAATGTAACAACAAAAAGAGAGCTATTTGGTTTTAATCAGAGCCATTAACCTAACAGACACATGCTGAATCCGTGTTAGTTAACAGGGTCAATCCTCAGAAGCTTCAGCACAAGTATTAGTGCCGTTTAAATATAAATTAAGACATAAGAAGACGCGTCTGTGGAGGGAACGAGAATGAACGACTCAAGGAAATAAAGCATTTGGTTACTTTTAAAGTAGTTTTAAGATACCATGGTACGCCAATGACCTAATAAGATTAAGATGTCCGCATTGAAAATATAATCGTCATAATTATAGTTTTTTACCTCAACCAATGGGAATTCCGGTAGGTATACTAGACTGTGATGGCATCAAACATGAATGTTACTTTTACCTGACAGCGTGATAAGTAATAGTAAAGGCCTAGCTATTAAATTTAATTTCACATCGTCATAATCTTACTTTGCGGACCTTACCTTGATTCTTGGATAAATACGTAATGAATTGTCTATTGTCCTTACCCATTGAGTAATGACTCCATGGTATACCGGGTGTTCCCTAAAACAATACAAGGTATGAGGTTATTATAAAATTTCTAACTGTGCTACTACGTAATAAATCTAATTTAGTTTGAATTGAATATGATACAATGATAACATTTTTGCATTCTCGTATGTTTCTTTTTGGCTCATTTGTCTACCCCATTCGTGAACAATTGTGGACATACTGTATAAACACCGTGGCCACCTGGCCCGTAGCTAGGGGGGGGGGGGGGATAGAGTGGGTCCACTCTGAAAAAAAAAGTTGCCCACTCTAGAACATCACTGAAATCATTGCCTTGTCTACTAGAAAAATATTACATCATGAGTTTGCCCCCCCCCCCCCTAAAACTTGTTGCCCACTCTGAAATCAAAACCTGGCTACAGGCCTGCTGTCCACCAATGATCGTCTACTAAAAAACTCAAGGAGTAATCTAAAGATTTGCCGACGACAGCAAAGTCGTTTCGTCATTCATTCAGAATGCTGAAACATAAGCTATACGCTTAGGTTTGGTAAGACACCTGAACAGGTTTCCATCGTCAAATTTGGGCCGATTTTCAAGTCACCTTCGCAGTGGAGGATAACAGTCCAAGGTAGATATATAAATAAAGCTAGGGTCTACCATCGGAAGAGCTGAAAGACTTGTGTAACATTTTTCTGTTAATAATTTGCTTAAATATTACCGTGACGTGGCTGCATTAATCAAGTAATTTAGTTGTGCAGAACGTGAGTGATTTTAAGTATGTCACTGGTTCTAAACTTTTTAGATACGCCTCATTTACAAACGACAACCGATTTAAGTAATTGATCTTAGTCAAGTGCTTAGTACCTATAGCCGGTACATGCACATTTAGATACATTGAAGCATAAAATGTATTTGTTTATGTCAAAATGTTAAAATGAAATATGGTTGGTTCAAAGTAGGTTTAAAAAAAACAATATAATTTACAAAGGGTTGCGTCCAATCTCTATACTATAATAAATTTTTGGATAATAAATATTTCTTAAGTGTTAAACAAATCTGAGATTTATAATTTCCGATTTATCGACCTGTTTTCATCCTGTACAATAAAAATATAAATTACAATTTCCGTAGTACAGATAAAACAAAAATTACCGAGAAAAACCAGTCATAAACTATCCGGCAATACAAATGGCATACCTACCTTAGACGAATTTAAAACATTACCGATAGATCTAGGAATTAACCCAAAGTATTTCCATTAGTTTACGTAAAGCAGATAAATTGGTATTTCTTAAATTCATTATTTGATGCATGTATTAAACAAAAAAGCACACCTCCATCGTGACAGAAAACTGTAAACTAAAGAAATGATTTAAATCAGTTGCATATTTAACAGAATCATGAGATTTGGACTTTCGTTACATTGCATGTGGTGTTTTAATATCACATTCTCGAAGACAATGACAGACAGCACGGATTTCGTTACCAAAGGTCCACAGCTGATCTCCTTAGCTTTGTCACACATAACTGGAACAAGTCTCTCGAATTTCATGGCGAAACTCAGATTGCTGCTTTTGATATTTCCAAGGCATTTGACCAAGTATGGCATGTCGCACTTCTCAATAAACTACCTTATTACTCCCAAATTATGTACTTGGATCGGTAGCTTCCTCTCTAACCGGCGCATATCTGTCGTGGAGGACGGTCGCTCATCTAACTTCTATCCTATCAATACTGGCGTGCCCTAAAGTTCAGTTCTGGCACCAACCCTATTGCTTCTTCACATTAATGACCTGCTCTCTTCAACAATCAGTCCCATCCACAGTTATGCTAACGATAGTAATCTTCACTCCAACGTTCATTTTTCCAGACGTCTCAGAAGTCTCGAATCAAGAGCTGGATAATAATATGCACCTATCCCTTTCCCAAGATCTTTAATTAATCCTAGACTGGGGTGCCAAGAACCTTGTTCAGTTCAACACTTCCAAAACCCAGCCTTGCTCCCTGTCACGCAAAAAATCCCGAAACGCTTACCCCATCCACATGAATAGCCAAACCCTACACAACCATGAAACGTTCTATCTTGTTGGCATCGGTTTCGAACGTGATCCCAGCTGGCACAAACACATTACTTCAGTAGCCACATCGGCAGCTAAAAAGCTTGGTTTTCTCTTTCGAGCCAGAAAATACTTCTCCCCTTCCAACTTACACACTCTCTATGTTTCCCAAATAAGGCCTAACCGAGAGTACTGTTCCCACATCTGGGGAGCGGCATCACAATCGACACTTAACATCTTTGATTCTATCTAAAAGGCGGCCATTCGACTCATCGGCCAGTCCTCACAAGAAATCTCCCTTTTCTCGCTCATCGCCGCGCTGTTGGGGATTTATCCCTTTTCTACCGATACTTCCACGGATTTTGCCCTGAAGAACTAGCCGCTATAATTTTTCCCCCTTGACGTTCCTGACAAAACAACAAGAGGCTCGTTACATATGCATTCCTTTGCTGTACAACTACAAAAGCCTAGAACATCCCACTTTTCTCGCTCATTCATCCCTAGGGTCTGCAGATTATGGAACAAATTACCTGCAGATGTTTTAGCTTCCCCTCCCAACCCCCAATCCATTAAATCCCCTGTCAATAGACTACATTTCCTTTCTCTTCAGACGCCCACGGTACGTTAGTACTTAGGCTGTGGACTTGTACTTAATACGTGGACTGTCTCAGATAAAAAAACACAAACATTGGGATGGGACTTTGAAATTATTTTTATATAAACCTGAGCAAACCTGGAGTTTTCTTGTGATTTCTGTTTTAGTATCCAGGTTTCACATCCGTATGCCATGACTGGTAGTATACATTAATCAAACGTTCGCTTGTTTTAGGTGGACTGGCATTCTAGATTTGAATATGATTGAGTTTCTACCAAATGCTCTCCATGTTAGTTTTATTCTTCTGTTGATTTCTGGTAGTAGAGATCCCGAGATGTGTTTTAGTTGGCCCAGATATATGTATTCTTCTACTACTTCCAGTGTGGTGTTGTTTACTTGTATGTCTTGCTTCTCTTCCAGTTCATTGTACATTATATTGGTTCTGTCTAGGTTCATTTTCAGGTCTACCTCATTGCATGCTGTATTTAATTTGTGAATTTGCTGTTGAACTTCATCAGGGTTCGTGGCGATTAGTACAATGTCATCAGCGAATCTTAGGTGGGTGAGGTGTTCTTCGTCTGTCAGACTGGCTTACGGAAGATTTCTTCAAGTGTTGCCGTCAAGAGCTTTGGAGATATTGTATCTCCTTGGCGTACTCCTTTATTGGTGGGGAATTCCGGAGATCCTTTGTATATCATGGCTGGCTTTGGCTTCTTTGTATATGTTTGCTAGGGTTTCTATATACGGTCTATCGACACCTTGACTAGTTAGGGCTTCTGTTATGGCTCTGGGATATATAGAGTCAAACGCCTTCTGGAAGTCTATGAAGGCTAATGTCAGTGGTAGTTCATATTCCTTTGTTCGACTGATGTCTTCCCTTAATGCGTGTATGTGGTCGATTGTACTGAAGCCGCTTCTAAAACCAGCCTGTTCTCG
This sequence comes from Philopedon plagiatum, assembly GCA_963971165.1. Taxonomy (NCBI): domain Eukaryota; kingdom Metazoa; phylum Arthropoda; class Insecta; order Coleoptera; family Curculionidae; genus Philopedon; species Philopedon plagiatum. The sequence continues at coordinate 16,259,116 of OZ020198.1, read as the reverse complement.
TGGTTGTGCAGCATCTAGCGTGTTTTGTATTCTGGTATTTATGATCTTTGTGAATATCTTGTATATTATTGGTGGTACACTGATTGGTCGATACTGTTCTTCTTTACTGCCTTTCTTGTGGATTAGGGTTATATTGGAGCTATTCCAACTTTGTGGTATATGTCTTGATATTAGGCAGTTAGTGTACATTTTTGCTAGGATTTGCCATGTTCGTCTACCTGCGTATCTGATTAGTTCGACCATCAGACCGTCACTGCCCGCTACTTTACCATTTCTCATGCTATTAAGGCCTTATTTACTTCTTCAACGAGATCTTCTAGGGCAGGGGTGGCCAACTTGGTTAGACCCAAGATCTACTGTTCACTGACGACATCCTGTGCGATCTACCAATTACATACTTCTTGAAATCTTAAATGAAACAGCATAGTTCAGTACACAACAGTCAGATCTACTTATTTATATTTTTTGCCTTGCCACGATCGACTGGACTAATAGCCGCGATCGACCAGTCGATCGCGATCGACCGGTTGGCCACCCCCTGTTCTAGGGTGTCGTCATGTATTCGTGGTGTCGTTTCGTGATCCTGTATCGTCTCCGGAGCTTTGTATAGTTCACTGTAGAATTTGGTTACTAGGTTTATTATTTCTCCTCTGTTTGTGATTCTGGTGTTGTCATTGGTTAGTGCCACTACTTGTTTCTTGCCAATGATGAGGGATTTCGTAGCGTTCTTGTAGCTTTTTCTGGTTTCGATTGCAGTTTCTACTAGTTTTTCGTTGTAATTTTCTCCTGCAATCTTCATTCATACGTGTGTGTGTTTGAACGTAGACTGTCACGGATGGAGAGATGTGAAGAAATGTTGATCTGGGAGTACATACGTTCGTTTGTTAAATCCCTATTGAAATCTGGCAGACGTTTCGCCAAGGTCTCACTTGACATTATCAATGCTTACCTACTCGTTGCTGTCAAGTCGTAAACTGATCAGTTTACGACCAAAAAACCAAAAATGTTTTGGTGGATTTAGCCCCTGAAAGGTCTGAATGGCTGGCTGTACAGTAATTTTCGGGCAGGTAATTATGCTACACCATTAAAATAATATTAAAAAGATCATAACAAAATTGATGTTTTATGTGAACCGCTACTGCTGTTAAAACTATCGGAGGCCCGAATAAAATCACGAACTCCAGTTATAATTTATATTACCCATTATCTTTTTATGAATGGAGCAATATGTACAAAATTTTCTAGAGATTTATTGCCACAAGTAAACTTTGGTAAAGTATTTTATACAAACACTATTATTTTAGTAAAGTGACGTTACCGTAATGTTCTTTTTAAAAGTAAAATTACCTTTTCTGTCGATAAATAAATAAATATATGGGCTATGGTAAAGGAACGAAGGAAAATTTATCTAAAATTGCTCGGACCCGTCAATTTTATTTTTTTGAAATGCGTTGTTTAAGAAAAAATATTATACAGGCTGGATCGGAAAGTGCTACGTGTACGAACATTTATTTTTCAGCTGACACACCCTGTATATTTTTACATTTTTGGATTTTGCAGTTAATTCTAGATATTTTTTATGTAACATATCCTATACCTATCTTCAACTCTTTTCGAAATATTAATACTTTTACCTTTTAAAATCAAAAGTAAAAACTTTATTAGGAAAGCAAACAATAAAATATGGAAAAAAATTATCTTATAACATGTTAAAAATGTCCTTCACTAACTGTTCTGGCTGTAGACCATCGGTCTAAAAATTCCTGTTGTACATTGTGTATTTTGTCGTATGACTCGCCGAATGGACTCCTTAAGCATATCTACCGAGTAGGGTTTAGATTTATAAACTAAATCTTTGACGTGACATCACAACAAAATCCAGCGGGTTAAGATCGGGCGATCTGGGTGGCCACTCTATTGCCCCTCGCCTATCTATCCATCGCACAGGAAAAATATTATTTAAGTATTCCCTCACATGAGTAGCATAATGCGGAGGAGCACCATCATATTGAAACCATAAGGACAAACTTGGTAAATCAGGATCATTGTCATTTGGAAACAGAGTGGCTAGACCTGGAACTAGATCATTTTGGAGAAAATTTAGATATCTTTCTCCAGTGAGACTTGGTAACTAAATATACAAGGACTAAAAAACTGCAATTTATCATGAAAAAATAATACAGGCACCCTGGGTGTGAAGGGTACGGACCCAGAAATCGCGATAGCAGGAGGGCACCCAGACCAGAATCAAAAAATAGTCCTTATTTTATTTTTCATTTTACGGTCTTCTTGTGCTGCACTAACGAAGAAGTTATTCTTTGCATTTACATTTAATATATTACCTATATAGACCGAAGAAATTTCCCATTTTCTACTGTTGTCGTACAATGGTGCACAGTAATGTCGAAGAAACTCGACATATACTTATTGTTTTGTGTTAAGCCCATTGTCAGTACTAGTAACATCTCTACTTATAAGGGCATACAATAACAGCTAAACAAGCGTAAGATTAATGACAAAAGTACCAATAAATAATCGCCATATTAGTAGCTTTTATGCCCATACTTTCGACTAAATTTAGTGCTCCCTGTCACAAGTCAACAACCCTTATACCCTAAAAACCCCGATTACTAAGTTTGTATTGATTGAGAAAGGTGACTAAAGCCTACGAAAAAAGTTTAATTAAAAGGAGTTGTACTTAAGAGAAATGACACATTAGTTGCGATTTCCCGCAAAATTTATTCGTGTGACCCTTAAAATAATTCCAAGAATATAAGTTTAAAAGTTTGTTATACCTCCGAACTGAGTGAGTCAGAGCTCCTGCTAGAGCTATTATATTATTATTAGGCATTCAAATTAATAATTGGGCCGCTTTAACTCCTGCCAAGAGTACTACTTTTTAAATAATGAAGGTAGATGTCGGGGAAAGTAAGGTCTTCGGTCAATAACATTTCTAACATAATGTATTTTGTTTGGAAACATTACATCACGCATAAAAATAAAATACCAGAAATCTAATTTAATTTAATACACTTATCGTACGGTATCTAATATCTAAACTAGTCAGCAATTGAACCTTTCGCTAGATTCTTCTTGTAAATAAAATAATTATTTAACAGGCTAATCCATATTTTACTTCTGGGTCAGAAGGCAATGTAAGGACCGGTTTGGAAATCCAAACTGCAAACTTGGCTTTGGCAAAACACAGGGAATCTTGAATTAAGCCGAAAAAATCCTCTCAAAGATTTTTACTAGATCTAAAGTAAAATGAGGTCCAAATACGAGTATGACTTCACTCTTAGACCCCCAATTTTTAACATAAGAAATTTATTTCATCGAAAATCTTATTTAAATTGAAGCAGTGATATAATATAAAAATTGTTGATAACAAACAGTTGATATAATAAAAAAATCGGTCCAGTGCAAGCTATACTTGCACAATTAGTGTTCCGTGCCATCAGCTCCCCACTTAACCTAAGCAAACCTCGATGGCCGCGCTACCCGCCGTCGACGACACCAACGCCGTATCACATCGCGTATGCGCGGAGCTGAGTGGGGACCGTTTCGACTAAGCCAAACTAAAAATTTTGAAAAACGTGTAAGGACGTTGTTCCTTACATCGTGAGAAATATACGTATTTTTGATGAAAAACTTATTCTTTAAAACCAATGGTTTCAGCAGTTCAGATTTTTCTGAGCGATCCATTTGGTGATAAGGGTGGGGAACAGCAATTTTTATGCGTTTTCCCCGAAAAATGTTTTAAAAAATGCATAAAAAATACATCATATATATCGTTGCATTTAGTAAGCTTTCATTCGACACCCTACACGATGTCCTTGAATTTTTTTTTCATTTCTCAATTTACCCCCTGCAATTACCCCCAGAATCAAAATTCAACTTTTTATACTTCACGTCTATAATTGGGCCACCACACTCTATCTCTGTGCTAAATTTCAAATTTTTACGTCAAATAGTTTCAGAGAAAATCGCATGCGACAGACGGACGGACGGACGGACACTGAAGTGATTCTATAAGTGTTCCGTTTTACTAATTTTAGCACGGAACACTAATAAAGCATTTGTAATGTTATAGAAATAGAAATATCATAGAAAATAGTCAGAAATGCTAGTGTTTTTCGATTAATTCTTTGCAAAAGTACTAACAATAAATTCCAATAACCGCAAAGTTTCCAAAAAATTCTTTCGTGATTATAAAGAACTGGAACTCCAGGTGTTTCCCCTTATTTTTTATTAGAAGTCACTAAATCAGTCCGTGGTATTATGGATCTATTCGAGCTCGTAAGGAATTGAGAAATGCCTGAGAGAGCCATAAAAAACTTGCAATGTCTTTTCCTCTAAAATGATGTCGCCATTCATTTGTGTGGAAGTAAGTTGGGCTTCCTATGTGTGAAGGTCCACGCGACGTGAGCTCTATAAGGAAGGGAAAACTAGCTTTATTATGTTTTGATATTTCAGCAGGTCAATTTACCAATTTACTGCAACACCTCGTTCCCGTCCACTTCCAGGACATCAAAATAAATATTTGTTACATATTTTAAGTCCTGTTTTATTTTGTAAATAGAATTATTTTCCCATAATTTGTCTTGTTTCAAAATATCACATCACCTATAAAAATAAAACATTTAAAATCTAATTGCGTCAAAATATAATCTATATTTTTAATATTTATGCATTCGGCCTTCAGGGCATACCTATTATTTTTTGCAGGTGTTTATTGTGACTTCTTTAATTCTCTACATCGTCCGGTTTTGTTAACTGCCACATTCTTATAACAGGACATCTTCACGAAATTAAGTGTGACATTATACCACTACTCAAGAATGTAATAGGCTATTCCAATAGAAAGGACATCTAGAGAAAAGCTTTAAAAAACTACAATCCAGGCTGTGCAGAAGAACAACTGAAAAGTTAGAAATAAGTTGCGTGTCTGCAAATGGGATCTATATTTACATCAGTTGCATTACAAATTTTTGTATAATACAAAATGTCTATGAAAATATACCCTATTTACAGACAAGTCACTTTTTATCCACCGCCATGAAATGTAGCACAGACATAGAGTGTGGTGGCCCTAATATAGACGTGAAGTATAAAAAGTTTAATTTTGATTCGGCGGTTAATTTCAGGGGGCAAATTGGGAAATGGAAAAAAAATTCAAGGGCATCGACCGGCATCGTGTATTCGTGTAGGGTGTCAAATCAAAGCTTACTGATGCACAAATTTAACAATATACATTACGTATTTTTTTATTCCTTGTTTTTAAACATTTTTCGGGAAAAACGCTTAAAAATTGCTGTTCCCCACCCTTATCACCAAAAGGATCGCTCAGAAAAATCTGAAAACAATCATGAACATTGAGAATTAGGTGTAGATTGAGCGAAAATTATCAAAAAGTTGAATTTTGATTCTGGGGGTTAATTTCAGGGGGTAAATTGAAAAACGGTAAAAAAGAATTTAAAGGGCATCGTGTAGGGTGTCAAATGAACGCTTACTGAAGTACGAATTCAACAAATTATGATGTATTTTTTTTATGCATTTTTTAAAAACATTTTTTGGGAAAAACGCTTAAAAATTGCTGTCCCCCACCGTTATCACCAAACGGATCGCTAGGAAAAATCTGAAAAAAATCACAAACATTGAGAATTAGGTGTAGATTAAGCCAAAATTATCAGGATTGAAAAATTCTAGCGCAATTAATTGTTATAAACAATTTAATTATTGATTTCCTTATAACTGCTGAACCATCGGTTTTAGAGAAAAAGTTTGTCGACAAAAAATATTTCTCACGATGTAAGGAACAACTTTTGCCCTTGCACGTTTTTCAAAATTTTTAATTTGGCTCAGTCGAAACGCGAGTGCATTACTATTAATGATTTAAGTAATCCAATCAATTTAATTGTTTGAAATGTCGCCCGGGACCTAAATTATATCTTGAAAATAATCAAAAGTGCTGTATTTAATTCACTGAGTGTTTTTATACCTGGCAACACTGTATGTTTATTTGTCGGAGTGCATTTAAGGTACATTTGCAGAAACAGTGATCGGGTTAACATATTTCCGACACCATTCATTCATCATTCATCATTCACTTTTTGTTTAGTTTCGTACATTGTGTGCGTATAGGACAAAACAAGAGCCGCCTGTATTTCACCCAGCAAACCTGTGAGAAACACAGTTCCGGATGCAAAGAATCCATTTATTCACACACTTGACACAGCTGCACCATTTTTTAAAGTTTATGGACAAAGTCCTTTTAAGAAAAACCAAAAATTAATTAAAATCTCATTACAACTCGTATATTTCGACCTCTCAAAAACGTTACACACAAAATACTACACCTTGACAATTTAAACCATGAATGAACGGGACTACGGCACGTGCTACGAAAGAAAAGCGATGTTGCCGCTCTCACTCTAAATGTCGTTACCATGCAATGGAAATAAATTACTAAAAATGTATTATCACGTATATTGGTTTATTTTATTAATTCTTCGTCATATGCTTTAGCAGATATTAACCTACAGTACTTACGTTATTCTAGTACAGTGATATAGGATATCCTTTTTTATTTACAACTAAGAGCGAACCAGGCACCAACGTAATTTGTTTTTTGGGCCCCAAAAAATATTTCTACCAAAATGTACAGTTATTTGTCATGTTTTCCTTTGCAAAGAGAAAGGAGACCTTATTAAAAATTACTTCCTATTGTTTTTTCATAAGGAAGAACTAAACGGAAAATCCGTGTAATTTGACCTAACAAAATGATTGGTGTGCGTATAAATATTTATATTTTTTTTAATCCTATCAGTTTTTATTATATCCTAATAGCTATTTAATATCAAATTGTTCTCCTGTGGCAGCGATCGCTTTAAGAAACCCAAAAAATACCAAGTGTTGTTATTATTTAGAGTATGGCCAAGAAAAAATAAGAAATACCCATAATTATTAGCTAAACATTCATCCTGATTAAATTCTATTATTATTATTATTATTACTATATGAATTTTTGATAGGTGGTACATATTTAAAGTTTTAAAAACAGACGACGGGGAATTGAAAAAGCAAATTAATAAAGTTGGACTTATTTAAAATGACTACTACCACAGGCAATATAACTATTATATTGCCTGTGCTACTACGAATATACATCGTGAAAAATAAATATTTTTTGTAGTTTTTATTATCAAGGGTCAAGTATATTGTTTTCCCTTAACACCCCTTGATCTTAAACCATGTTTAAAGTGACCCCATGACTGCACAAATGCAACAAATCACAAAAAACTTCTAGGTAGACCTGAATATCGTGGAAAAGACTGGTTACACATAAATATTTCTGCGAAAACTTAAGGGTATAGGTACAGTGGTTGAAATGGTCTAGAATGTATAATAAAAAGTAAAAAACACAATATTTACATGTTGAAGTAGTAGTGTAAACTCTGTCATGTTCAAACATACATACATTAGGGTAAAAATTCAACGACTTTCTGCACTTCAACAAGAAATTTTGAAGGGTATAGATTCGCAAATGAATTTTACAAAAGGACAAATGAACCAAATTTTGAAAGATAAGAAAAAAGAAACTCTTGATAAAAATTTTTGCTTAAAAAAAAAGATGCCACCAAAATCTAGGTTTCTAGAGAATGTGTCAGTTCTTTTCACAGTGTGCACATTGTTCGTTTATCTTCGAAAATAAGAGGCAAAGGCCAAGGGTGTCTATATGGGAGGTAATGGGGTAATTATTTCCTCAAGAATGACGATCCACTAGACTGAGACAGCATTCTCCATCAGTTTTTCATGCTAAAAAGAGGACCTGTTCAAGCCACACCGAGATACCCCTCCAAACGAAAAAATATACACTCCTCCCCCCTTCAAAACGAAAAAATATAGACGCCCTTGACAAAGGCGCACCCTGAAGGGGGTACTATGCACCCAAAAACAGATATGCTTAAGTCAAAAAAATTACGTTATGTAAGTTGTCTTTGATATAATGCAAATAAATATTTCTTCAAATAAGAGCCCAGTGTGTATTTAAAATGAAACCCTTTTATTAGTGTTCTGTGCTAAAATTAACAAAACGAACACTTCGGTCTCCGTCCGTCTGTCACCAGCAATTTTCTCTGAAACTATTCGACGTAAAAATTTGAAATTTAGCACAGAGATAGAGTGTTGTGGCCCAATTATAGACGTGAAGTATAAAAAGGTAAATTTTCATCCTGGGGGTTAATTTCAGGGAGTAATTTGGGAAATGGAAAAAACAAATTTTTTCAGGGGCAACGTGTAGGGTGTCAAATGAACACCTATTGAAGCACGAATTCAACAATATATATATTGTATTTTTTTATGCATTTTTTAGATATTTTTCGGGAAAAACGCTTACAAATTGCTGTCACCCATCCTCATCGCCAAAAGGATCGCTCAGAAAAATTAGAAAAAAATCATGAACATTGAGAATTAGGTTTGACTGAGCCAAAATTATTAGAATTGAAGAATTCTAGCGCGGTCAACTATTATAAACAATTAAATTGTTTAGTTCCTTATAACTGCTAAACCATTGGTTTTAGAGAAAAAGTTTTTTAACAAAAGATATTTCTCACGATGTAAAGAACAACTTTTGTTATTACACGTTTTTCAAAATTTGTAATTTGGCTTAGTCGAGACGCTCCTCAGTTCCGCGCATACGTGATGTGATACGGTGTTGGTGCCGTCGGCAGCGGGTAGCGCGGCAAATGGGCGGAGATCGGGCGGCCGAGGTTTGCTCAGGTTAAGTGGAGGACTGATGGCACGGAACACTAATTGTGCATGTATAGCTTGCACTTGACCGATTTTTTTTATTTCAATCCTCTATAAATAGTATATTCATGTTAGTAAATTGGTCATCGGGCATTTTCCAATTGCTTACAAGCTCCTCCAGATCCATAATACCTTCTACTGTAAATCTGCCATTATTGCGATAACAAAGTTCAAGCTCGTTTGAGATCATGTATCCCCTACATTAACTGAAAATCTACCACTTGTTTTTTTAATCTATTGGCATTTATTATCACTCTCCCCAGTCGGTAGGTAATAAAAGACATGTCATAGGGTAGCGCGAAACCAAGGGCTGATGGCTCTTGGGGGGTGCATACTTTGAGTGTCGTGTTGCTGAGGACCGTGGTTCGGAGCCCACGTTAATCTGTAGGTTCCGGAGCCAATACTGGTAGTTCCAACGTAATAAAAAATAACTTTTTATTATCACTCTATCACTGCTTTTAGGTAAAATTCAGGTAATCTAAGGTATAGAAAGTTCAATTACATTAGAAAAAATAATGTGTCCGGAATTTCCGTCCGCAACAGTACACATATATATATATATATATATATATATATATATATATATATATATATATATATATATATATATATATATATATATATATATATATGGAGGGAGTGTGATATCTTTCTCAGTACAGGGTAGGGGATCCAATTCCGGGATTTGTGATCCCATTTGTGATTTCAAAACGGAGGTCAACGTGGACCTAATCTACAGTTAGCATATGACATTCTATGGAATATACCTCCCACAAGTGTAAAAGCAGAGAGATGTTTCTCGGCAGAGGGTTTCGTTCTTCTATGTTAGACGAAACATTGGATAATCTCATCTTTTTGCGTTATTTTCTTTAAAAAAAACTGATTATATTTAAAAAGCAAACCTCTGTATATTATTATTCTTTTTTTTTTCTAAAAATACTTAGGTTGCTATTCTGTACTTAATTCTTATTTAAATGTCAGTTTAGAATACATTTTATTTTCTTTTATCATTTTACTAGATTTAAAAATAGTTTGGCATTATTCTATGGAATAAAGACTAAAAAAAAATCCCTGTTTATGTTTTAATTCCGGGATCCCGAGATTAGAAAAAATTCAATCCCGAAATCCCGGGATCGCAATATTGACCGGGATTGGATCCCCTAGTACAGGGTCTAGAGAATGATGCGCTCTGCGTACTGGTAACCGCATCTATCGCATATTATATGTACAGTGTAAATAAAATTACGTTATTTCTAAAAAAGACCAGGAATATAATTTCAAAAAAGTACTTTTGCGTCCGTGTCGGTTAATTCTAACCACAGTGTGCTGTAACACTTAAAAGCTAATAAATCCTGGCCGCATGGCAATTGCGAACGAATTCGCAAAACGAGGCATGGGAAAATGAGCTTCGTGCAGGACAGGGCATAGGGGTGTTAAGGATTTGCGACAGTTCACATTTCCAGAAACTCATAATAATATCCCCCTTCCCAGGCGCGCGATATAAAAGTATGTGTAACACTGTTGGCGCGTGTTTTGTCTTAAAACTTGATCGCGTCGCGTTGGCCAGCAGGCCGTTTACCGCGACTCGAACGTTTGATCGCACCGCGACCAAGTGCATGTGCATCCCAGGTGTCAAGAAGTGTCAATGACGGCTTTAGCCTCCCCTGGCTATGGGCTATACTTTTGGGTCCAGCATAGCAGCGTGGACATTTTTTGTGATAGTGTACATTAGTGCGACTGCTGCTTTCCACCAGAGTTTGTTTACAGACCTCGGACTCAATGTGCTTCCTGATAAAGCAAAGGTACGACCAACCGTCTTAGATCACGGCAAGCTCCGCACTATAGAGAGTAGTTCCGGTACCGCTAGGGAATTCCCTCTTAGGAAAACCCGAGACACGATTGGCTTCATTGCGCGCTTTGTCACTGCACTGTTTTCAGTTAAACGCAACGCGTAACTTTTTTTTGTTTACAATTTAATTAATTTAATAATTGAAAATAAAAACAATAAAACCGTAAATACCGCACAGTTTAATTAAATGGATAAATGCACTTTGATTTAATTTTCATTTTCATTTGTTTTTAATTCAATTTGAAAATACGAAATTACATGCCCCAATTTAATTTTAATATTTTTATGACATAAATCAAATGCCTATTTATTTCAACATCGTATTCATTTTCCGATTTTAAAATTATTCCATCACATTCTGTTAATTGCTATACTTAATTAAAATTTTAAATAAATATTGAACAAAAATAAAATAACCAAGCCTTTAATACAGTTTTATATATTTTTTTAAAATAATCTAGTACATGCGTTTTCATTAAACTGTTTAATGCTTGTTTTCCATCTTGTCTGCTTTTAATGTAATTCAGGGAAATTACCCCAATTGAATATTAATATTTTTATTTAAATCAGATTCATTTTAAAATCATTTTTTCAATTTCAAAATGACTTTATCACATTTAGTTAATTTGAAATAAGTATTGAACAAGAAAAAAATAACTAATCCTTTAATACAGTGTTAGCTTTTTTGTTTGAACTGTATTATACTTTTTTATTTTTATTTTCATTTAATAAGAATACGAAATTACAGGCCCCAATTAAATTTTAATACTTTTACTTAAATCAAATACCTAATTATTTTAAAATCGTAATAATTTTCCAGGTTCAAAATTATTACTTTTATTATATTCAGGTAATCAGTATAATTAACATTGCAGATAAATATTGAACAATAATGAAATAGCTAGGGGTTTAATACAGTTTTAACTTTTTGTTTTTATAAATCGTTTGATTTTCATTTAATTGAAAAATACAAAATAACATTTACATATTTGTACTGAAATCAAATACCTAATTATTTTGAAATCCTATTAATTTTCCAGTTCCAAAAATACTTTATCATGTTCTCTAATTAATGTAAATAATATTTGAAATCTTAAACAAAAATGATGTTCTACAGCATTAAATACTTCCGAATTGTTAGTCATTAAAATAATGTGAGTAATATACGTAATTCGTGACATCGCAAGATCCAACAAGTTGCAAAATAGTTTTTATTCAATTTAAATATTCAAATTGGCAGCTTCTTTATAAGAATAAATCTGATTGGAGCAAATAATGTAAATGGCAGTTAGGCCCATTTCGTGAATATACCTCACAGCTAACATTATATTTCTTATCTAACACTTGGATCTGAAGTTACAGTAGTCATTAATGAAGTGGTTTAACAGAAATGGTATTTCATGAAATACTTACATAACGATATTGGGTGAAATTTTGTACAGCTTCACTGAGTTGAACGATCCACAGCAATTTGGAAATATTAAAATAAATAATCAATAATCACCGTATATATTTGGTATTGCATGAAAGCATCATGCATATGTATATTCAAAGCATATGCTGCAATTTAGAAATTGATGGACACCAAAGAGATATAAATTAATCACGTCATAGGAGTTCTCATCAACAACTTTAAAGATCTTAAAGGAGATCCATCATCTTTCAGGTTCTAAGATTCTAAGAATAAAAATGTTTATATGCATTTAATGTCAATGATTCTAGTGATTATGGGTAACTTGCAATACGTTTATCAGCACTTTTGTTATATATACATACATACATACATACTACGATATTTGCTACAATTGTCCCGCCTGGCTTTTCGTGGTACATGGTACCAAAATAATGATGAAGCTTGTAACTAATTAGGAAAACAAATATATTAATTCATTTATATCCCACTTGGATAATTTCGCTAATGTCGTACATTATCAATCGGTACAATTTACTTAAAATGTTTATCTATGACCAAGCAAGTCGGCGGTTAGGAAATGTGATTTTTAAATATTTTAAATCTTAATCATGAAAACGTGCATTCCAAGAAAAACTCTCACGCGTGTCGAAAAAATGAATATCATGTATTTATCTACATTATAATCGTCGTTTTAACAGTCATCTAAGTACTATATTGGACCATTGGACGTAAGTTGCGTAACTTAGAATCAGCTAACTAGCTTGTTTAAAAGATTTTTCGGAATCTACACTTCAGCCAGCGAGAGAATTTTTTTTATCTGAGATAGTTTACGTAGACTTCAAGCCTAAGTACTAACGTACCGTGGGCATCTGAAGAGAAGGCAAATATAACCTATTGACACGGGAATTAAAGGATTGGAGGTTGGGAGGGGAAGGGAAAACTTCTGCAGGCAATTTGTTCTATAATCTAGATACCCTGGGTATGAATAGGCGAAAGAAGTGGGATGTTTTAGGCTTTTGCAGCTGGACAGTAAAGGGATGCATACGTAAAGCGCCTCTTGTTGTTTTGTTAGGAAGTCACATACACTAGATGCATTGTAAAACTTACAGAAATAGTGCTGTAGTTAGTGATAAGATAATTTAAATTAAAATAATCGACAATGCGATTTTTTAAATAATCGGAATTATCCGAATATGAAAATTGTAATTCAAATTATAATCGAAAACACCGATTACCAGTAATTAAAAGAGAAAGAACGTCAACATGCAAGTTAACAATTTATGATATACATTTTGGGATTTTTTTTTTGTGTGATTAGGGTGATTTACTGCATCAAATGCTTTCCTAAAATCCAGAAACACCGCACAACATAGTAAATAATGTCCTATTTGATCACTTTTTAAATTATTTTACAAAACACTGGTTTCAATTATTAGTAAAAAATGAAAATGGACCTACAAATTTTCAAATTTGTAGATTCATTTTCATTCTATATATTCAAATGCATTGTTTAATATTCAACATTTTAGTTTTTAAAAATTGTAAATATTAGTAAGAATGTGTGGTTTTAATAACTGTACCATCTTTATAATTTGTTTCTATTGTGTCTCTTTTTTAACCTGGCATAAAGAGTATTTGATTAATAATGATGCAGATATCTTTGGTGTCCATCATCTGTTTTGTTATAGTTAACAACATTCATCAGAAGATCAAAATATAAATCAAGAGATATGTATTTAGATTTGGAACTTATGTATCCGTAACTTTAACTGACGATTTTATTAAAATGCCATAACAATAACAAATTAAATGTTTAAAGAAAAATTTTATGACTCAGCAGAGCCAGAAATTCTTTTATTATTGACAGCTCAAGCTGTCTTATTGTGATTAAATTTACAAATGTTACGTTTTTAACCTATTTAGCATGGCCTATATCGCATTCAAAAAGCTTGTATTATTATGACTAATATAAATAGAAAAATAAATGAATCTGAAATATTTATTTATAACCTTTCAACGCATTCCTGTCTGTTAATTTTTTTTTATATAAATTTCATTCATTGTACCGGGGAGCGTTAAAATAACAAATGTAAATATCTCAAGAACGGTTGATCTTTTGGGCATTAAGATTTAAGATTAAGCCTCTCGAAATTAGTTTGTTTGCTTTCTACATTGTGCATGTGTAGGACAAAGACCCAGCGCCAAAATTCCGTTTCGGCGCACCACCGTAATGACTTTCCTGTTTTCTGTATTCCACCAAGCAACCCTCTGAAAAGACAGTTCTGGATGAAATGAATCCATTTTTCTACACAGTTGGCACTGACGCACCAATCTGAAAAGTTTATGGATAAAGTTCCGTCAGGAAAAAGTGCAAACAAAATTACGCCATTCAGATTTTCGCAATGAAGCAGACGACGCCCCGTGAAGCGACGTTGCCACTCTCACTCTAAATTTCATCACCATACAATGGAAATAATTTACTTAAAATTTATTCTCACGAAAAATAATGGCACTTCTACAGTGTGTAACAAAAATATGGAAGCCTCGAAATATCTTGCAAACCGATTATCCAACTTTTCTGAACTTTTGTACACTTAGGTACGAAATTACGCCCGATCCAATGGTGAGTTCCGCATTGTTGTCAAGTTTACCGTTTTCCTGAAATCAACAGGATTTTTTCTTAAATGGAAAGCTCTATATTTTTGAATTCAGCTTAAAATTCTGAAAACTTCTTATTGAGAACAGTTTATCCTAAAGTTAACAGTTTTTGAGAAAATAGTGGTCAACAATCGTTATTTTATTGTATTTTACCTTAAAATACCTGTACACAAAAGTTTACCTGAAATGTTTGACATTGTCAGTTTCGTTTATTTACAAAAAATGGATCATTTAACAGAAACCCAAAGAATTGAAATTTTAATCATACTGGGATATGGGGACAGAATGCGAACGCAACAAGAAGTTTGTAATATTTTTAATGACAAATATCCTGACAGAAATCCATTAACTAAATCTACCGTAAGTAAAGTTTTAAACTGTCAACTGGAAACGTAAAAAACGCTACATATTTGGATATTTAGTACAAGAATAAAAAATACAGGAGGAAATAATTTAAAAGTTGATGAAGAAAACTAAATCAAATGTTTAAAATGTTGTCAGTTTACTTCTTGGCAGTAACCCAAATACTGCGGAAAAACGTTTAGAAAAATGTCAGTTTCCTCGATTCCTTCTACATTCTGTTTTTATCCTTAACTTTAAATCATCGAGGTCATTTGGCTTACTTTTGAAAACAACATTTTTGAGTTGGTCCCACAAAAAGTAGTCGAGGGGCGTCGAGTCCGGAGACCGAGCTGGACACTCGATTGTACCCCTACATCCAATCCATCTTCTAAAAAAACACCATCGAGATATTGCCGAATATTATGGGCATAGTGCGGTGGGGCATCACCTTGTTGAAACCATATTTCATCATTTGGTGCTTGATTATTGCCTAAAAAATCATATTGAAATAATCAATACAACACGTAAAATAAAGTAACAACACTAACTTACGATTATTTCGAAATAGTTGTGCAAGAGCCGGGACAATTTCATTTCTTAGAAGATCCAAATATCTTTCTCCATTTAATGTCTCTTGCATGAAGAAAGGGTCAATTATTCTCCGACCTATTATACCAGCCCAAACATTCACCTTTTGGGGGAACTGGGTATGATTTTCGCGTATCCAGTGAGGATTTTCCCTGACCCAATGTCGACAATTATGCCTATTAACTTTTATATTTAAAAAAAATGTTGATTCGCCAGAGAAAATTATTCGGTGGGCAAAATCTGGATTGGCGTTGCAACGTTCCATCATGGTTTCGCAAAATTCCAAGCGCCTGTCGTAATCATCTGAGAGCTCTTGCACAAGTCTTATTTTGTACGGATGCAACTTTTCGGTTTTCAGAAGGCGGTCTACGGACATGTGTGAATCGTTGTTGTCCTTTCCCAGTGTTCTGGTAGAAAGTTGGGGATTTTCCTCTAAACTGAGTAAAAAATTCAGAGCCTTATCACTGATCACAATCTGTTGCACTTTTAGGTCGGCCAGAGCGTATAGCGTTTTTTACGTTTCCAGTTTGACGAAATTTTCTTAAAACTTTACTTACAGTAGATTTAGTTGATGGATTTCTGTCAGGATATTTGTCATTAAAACTATTACAAGCTTCTTGTTGCGTTCGCATTCTGTCCCCATAACCCAGTATTATTAAAATTTCACTTCTTTGGGTTTCTGTTAAATGATCCATTTTTTGTAAATAAACGAAACTGACAATGTCTGACATTTCAGGTTCGTGTACAAGTATTTTAAGGTAAAATACAATAAAATAACGATTTTTGACCACCATTTTCTCAAAAATTGTTAACTTTAGGATAAAATGTTCCCAATAAGAAATATTCAGAATTTTAAGCTGAATTCGAAAATCGAATAAAATATAGAGCGGTCCACTTAAAAAAAAGTTCCTGTCGATTTCAGGAAAACGGTAAACTTGACAACAATGCGGAACTCACCATTGAATCGGGCGTAATTTCGTACCTCAGTGTACAAAATTTAATAAAAATCGGATGAACGGGTTGTAAGATATTTCGAGGTTTCCATATTTTTGTACACACTGAATATGCAAAGGAAACTGACCAACTGACTGATCGATATATTAACGCACAGCCCACATCGCTGGGGCTAGAAACTTTAAATTTTGTACAGAGGTTTCTTATATAACGTAGGCATCTACTAAGGAAGGGGTTTTTCAAAATTCAACCATTAAGGGGGTGAAACAGGGGTTTAAACTTTGTATGGTGGAGAAAAAATATTAGCGAGCCCTATTAACTTGAAACAGGCCGGTAGCCAGGTTTTGATTTCATAGGGGGCAACTAAAGTTTCAGGGGGGCAAACATATATTTTTATGATGTAATATTTTTCTAGTACACAAGATAATGATTTCAGTGATTTTCTAGAGTGGGCAACTTTTCCTTTCAGAGTGGGCATTGCCCACTCTGCCCCCTCCCCTAGCTACGGGCCTAACTTCAAACTTCATAGAAATACTCAAAAAATAAACGTTTTACCGTTTTTAATAAATCAACCCCTATGGGCGTGAAATGGGGGTTTAAAGTTTGTAATGGAGTAAAATTGTTATACGGTTCTATTTATTATTGAAACTACGTGAAAGTATACATGACCTAAATATGTGTCTACCAAAAAGCTATCGTAAAGTCATCCTGTCGTATTGTTTTTTTTTTTTAGTTTTCCACTATTAAAACTCTTAAACCCTTTTAATGGGGTAAAATTTAATACCTACTGCCAAAAACTAAAGGGTTAAAACTTTTAGTATTCTCTGGGAATTCTGATCAGTCTCAGCATTACCAACAGATATTATGTAAAGTGTTCATTCAAGGTAAAAAATATGTTAATTAATTGCGTTGGGAAATAGTCAAAACTACTTTAATTTGATTACCTATTACCTATAAAGATTACTCGACGGGACAGCAGATATAAAACGAAAATAGAATCGGGGACATGAGCTTAGGCAATTCCACAAACTCAATATACAGCGTGTCCAGAAAAGTTCTAGACATATGGGAATTTTCTTTATTGTTGATTTTACGAAAAAAAGTTATTCTTTATAAAAAGTTCTGCTTGATTCGCAAATAATATTGACATATCAAAGCTTAAGATATCTTGTACAGGGCGGCAAAAAAATGCAGAAACACAGAATTGCGATAAGAAAGAAGTACCCTCAATTTTTATTTTAGAGCAAATTGTTATAAGAAAACTTTACTAAGGACTACAAAACGAGGTCAGATACAATTTTTCGTTGAACTATTTTAATTTACAGGGTACCATAAAAAAGCGTTTGGAAAATATTTTTTTATTTTATTTCTTTAACATTTACCGGCAACAATTTTGCAACAACTATGTGTAATACTATAGTAACGAATATTGACGTGTTAGTCAAAAATCATTTACTATTTTGCGACTTATTAACAAAAGTTGTTAGTTAGTTTCGTCATGGTTGTAAAGTTAACGGTGCATGAGAAAATAGAAATTGTACTTATCGTCGGAGATCACTATAACTCTATTAGGGAAGCAATTCTGTGTTTCTATAGTTTTTTGTCGCCCTGTACATGATATCTTAAGTTTTGATATTTCAATATTATTTGCGCATCAAGAACATGTGTGCAATACTGTTGTAACGAAAATTGATATGTTTACGTAATTACTTTCAAACAAGAGGTAATAAAAATGCTCAATGTATTTTTTATGGTACCCTGTAAATTAAAATAGTTCAACGAAAACTTGTATCTGACCTCGTTTTGTAGTCCTTAGTAAAGTTTTCTTATAACAATTTGCTCTAAAATAAAAATTGAGGGTACTTCTCTCTTATCGCAATTCTGTGTTTCTGCATTTTTTTGCCGACCTGTACAAGATATCTTAAGCTTTGATATGTCAATATTATTTGCGAATCAAGCAGAACTTTTTATAAAGAACAACTTTTTTTCGTAAAATCAACAATAAAGAAAATTCCCATATGTCTAGAACTTTTCTGGACACGCTGTATAAACAAACTCAAAATCTCATAACGCTAAGAGCCAAAATGCGCCTAGCACTTTTCTTTGGCAGTTGGCATCAATAAAAAAGTTTTGGAATTAGCTAATTAATAGGATTCCATGTTATTTTCCTTTTTCTATGTGTCTAATCCATGAAGATCGAGTATTTTCATTAATCTTGTTGTTACTATAGAGCAGGATACAGCTATCTGCAAATTTTTTATGTGGGGCAGCAATAAGAGGTCAGTGAACGAGAGAGAGGGTTGTTTTCTTATAAGAACAGAAACAGTAATTTTTTATTTATTTTGTCGAAAAATAATTATACTTTTTGTGATCAGATATTTCAATATCTTTAAAACCCAACCGAATTTTTTTACATCGAAATTACAAAATATCAAATCAATGAGAGAAGACCCGGTATTAGTAATTCTTGTCGGTTCAGATAAAATTTGTTTTACGCCAAAAGTATCCATTAAGTCTGTAAGCATATTTGAAATATTACTATCAAAATCTAACCTATTTACATTAAAGTACCCCAAAATAACTATTTTATCAAATTTTGTATAAAAATCTGCCTCCAAATCCAAATATGCCACAATTTTTGCAAAACAGGGCAGGAAAGTACCAATGTCCAGGAATCTTCGATTTCGTTACACTGCGCAGCGGCGGGTAACGCGGCAGATGGGCGGAGATCGGGCTGCCGAGGTTTGCTCAGGTTAAGGGGGAGGGCTAATAGCACGGAACACTAATAATTGTGCAAGTATAGCTTGCACTTGACTGATTTTTTTTATTTCATAATGCAAAAGTACTCCATTCGAAGATCTTATCACCAAAAAATTAGATTTTTTTTCACCAGAATAACGATCAAACATTATAAAACGAAGAGATGGTCTCTCGTGACGTAGTCCCACTATGGGCGACCCATTTCAGGTTGGTCATGGCGGTTATGTTATCAGACTAAGTTATAAAAAAACGTAATATTCGAAATTTATACTGAACTATTACTATCACACAGAAATATTAAGAGAACTGAGGAAACAATCAAAGCATAATATTTTATAGCCTGAAAAGGGTATTTCCGCACGACCATCAAAGAATATCTAGCAATAATTCATCGAATGACGGAGGCAAAAAACTATTAAATTATTCCACAATGATTTTTGGGTCTTACTATTATTTCTGTTGTATTTCATCATTATATTTAAATACGCACTTAAGCACGATTAAAAAATGCTACAGAAACGTTACGCAAAATATAAACATTCTCTGTTAGTACTAAAACGGCCGAAGAAGCGCATGGCGGTGTTGCCACATACTTAATTTGATTCGCCACATTACAAATGACGTCAGGCGGGAAACTGGCCCACGTAGTACCTTACTAGGTACCGGTCGCTCAAAAAATATAATTATTTTTCGACAAAATAAATAAAAATACTGTTTTCGGTTTAAAGCAACTAAGTTTAATACACGTAAATACTAATACAACACATACTTTAATTAACCTAATTTTCACAATTTGATCTGGAGACTGATCTGGTTGGGTTTGCTTGGGTCGTTTCTTTAAAAAGTCTTTCGGTTTATGTTATGGTTTCGGTCTAAATAAAGGAAATAAGATCTGAAGAAATTAACAAGTTGTGCAGTATGTCCTCAATATTCTCGGTCTGTCCTCGCTTTCGCGCGTAATGTTTTCGGAATATACGAAACTATTTCTAGCTTCTGATGCCTCTTCAGATAAATGTCCAATAGGAATATAAGAAATGTTCTCGCAAATTCCTGCCCCATATATTAATAACATGTGAACACTTGATGGCATATAGTACCAACTATATAATAACACATACACCTTTGCAGTATTAGTCAAATATTCTCGAAAAGTATCAACATTTAAGTTTTGACCCAAAAAGCGCTTAAAGAATTACAGCAATTTTTTTAACTTAATTTTTGTTCAATCCAGTGATTGCTGCTGATTTTTCGTAATATCGGAAAAAAGTTCCAGCAGTATTGCCATCGTTTGTAGTGCCCTCACTCTGTTTTACAACGTTTATTAGTATCCCAAGTTCATTACGAAAATCATCTTGTATTTTCTTTTTTTGCTCTTTTATTACTTTGTTTTCACCCTTAGAGGCATCCTTAATTAAATTACAAAGCGTACTTAATGAGTAACTTATTACCTACTTCTTAAGAATAATATACTGTTTAATAAAATAGCAATTTAAAACGGGATGTGATAATGTATTTTTAAAACTATGTAGATAGGTAATTAGATTCAGGAATATTTTATTTAATATTATTCTAGCCACTTTTCTTTGTAAAAGTTAAATTAGTTAAAATTTGCTTGTCTTAGAAAATTTAATACAATTAATATCATACTTGGATTGGATTGGATTCCTGCATGTGCGACATTACTAAAGAATTTTTTTTTTCAATAATCGGACAAAGTCAGATGAGATTTTTGGATAATCCTAATATATAAGGGTTGTGTAATCCTCTAATGTATGTGAAAACTTAGGCATATTTATGCATTTTTTTAAAAGGCACACCAAACTTTGTTTTTTCTTCGACTAGGACCACGGTTCTTTAAAATTCCATATATAAGTAAACTTTACAAATATTTCCACTAAAATTTGGAAATATCAAGAGTAGTTAGCATACTATAGCTACAACCAAAATGGCTTTAAATTTTTTTTATAGAACGCATGAATTTTTTACATTTTTATTGATCTCAGAAAAGTCAAGTTTCTGCTTAAAAAGGAAGTGCGACACTCCAGACATTTTACGAATAATCTAGAGACAAAACAAATTAAAATTCGGTAGTCGCTGTTTTGCCCTATGTCCACGAAATATCAAATCCATTACACTATGCGACGTAATGTTTTGTGTGCGTCTTTCAATTGACTGATTGTGCAATAATATTGACATATTTATTGAAAACGCGAAATGACTGACATGAATTAGAAAAGGAGCCTTTAGCTTTGAGGATAATAATGGACTACCAAATAAAGTCATATAAAAAATATTTCACTTGTTACCTCACAACTGTAAAGAAATCTATGACTAAATAGTTATGTCTATAAAACAATGGGATAAAGATAGAACAAGTGACAAGGTGAGACAGATTATCGTGGGTGTACCCAAATTATTACAGGGAAATGTGTGACTGTTATTGAAAAAAAACAGCATGAAAAATGGTTTTTAAATTTTTTCGGAAATGAATTATTGTAGAACTATATTTTATTTTTATTTCTGTGACTGATGAAGTATATTAGAGGTGTCACATTTGGTTTACTTAATCTGATCCTTTTTTAACGTTAAATGGTGTGAAAAGATTAAAAGAAAGAGTTTACTTTTCACTAAATATTTCTAATTAAAATTACAATTAATAAAAAGTTAAAAATAGATGTTAACATTATCTCCCATTTTATAGAAGGCAAGTAATTTAAGGATATATATACATATATATATATATATATATATATATATATATATATATATATATATATATATATATATATATATATATATATATATATATATATTAGGGTGTTTTTTTTCGACTATTTTTTTTTTCGGTCCCATCGTGAAATTTTGTTGGAAATACCAAAAACAAAATTGCCTGAACGTTTGAGCCCTTAATATTAATATTAAGTCCTAGACCAAGGCGTGTAAAGATTTCCCATTGAAAATACACGAAAACTCTGATTTTTTGTCTTTAAATTTCTATAGCTCAGCGGCATTTTATGACATCGCTTTGACCATAGACAAGTATTTCTCAGAATTGAACGCTCTGCAAAAAGGCCCATTGCGGCAAAGTCGTAACTCACACCGGCGAGGTAGTACGGGCCACTAAACCTGACTTTTCGCTTTTATCTCGCAAACGACAAGAGATACAGAAAAAAATGTATAAAACAAACTTGTAGGAAATTCAATTTTCTACAAAAAAGGTCCTTAGTACTGAGTCGCTAACATCAATATTTCTGGAGATAACTATCTATAAAGTTTTTGTAATTTCAAATTTTTATCGAAAATCACGTTAAATTATAAAAATATCGTTCTTTCATTATCCATCACTCGACCATCATTTATCCATCAAGCGACTCAGTACTAAGGACCTTTTTTGTAGAAAATTGAATTTCCTACAAGTTTGTTTTATACATTTTTTTCTGTATCTCTTGTCGTTTGCGAGATAAAAGCGAAAAATCAGGTTTAGTGGCCCGTACTACCTCGCCGGTGTGAGTTACGACTTTGCCGCAATGGGCCTTTTTGTAGAGCGTTCAATTCTGAGAAATACTTGTCTATGGTCAAAGCAATGCCATAAAATGCCGCTGAGCTATAGAAATTTAAAGATAAAAAATCAGAGTTTTCGTGTATTTTCAATGGGAAATCTTTACACGCCTTGGTCTAGGACTTAATATTAATATTAAGGGCTCAAACGTTCAGGCAATTTTGTTTTTGTTATTTCCAACAAAATTTCACGATGGGAAAAAAATAGTCGAAAAAAAGCACCCTATATATATATATATATATATATATATATATATATATATATATATATATATATATATATATATATATATATATATATATATATATATAGAAACGGAAATTAAGTTTTACGTACCTATATTTTTTGAATTTTGGAATATTTCTTCGAAATAAATAATGTTGCTTAGAGTTTAAATAACTTCTGCTCTTCTTAGATTCGATGCATAATTTACCCAAGTTTGCTGCAAAACTCACTCTTCTTCTTTAAAAACCTAATTTTGAATTTTCCTGTAGCTTGTGATGTAAAAAAAGATAAATTAAACAAACAGGTTGGGTTGGGTTTTTCAGCCTTGTAGTTTACGTTTTAGCCTCATAAACCGGAAAAGTCTATTACTAATAGTTTTTCTTGAATATCTCAAAATGACGAAAGTATTAAAGAGTGAGTTTTGTATATATAGGTATACGACTCATATATAATTTTTTTTGGGCAGCTATCAACTTCAAAATGCTGATTGGTTAGTTTTGCAGTTAAACTGAAGATTGGGGGTTTAAACTATACCTACTTGTGAAGTCCAACCTTAAGAGTTAGTTTACAAAAACCCTGTATAATTAAATACAGATATATGTACATAAATTGTACAAACTGCATATTGTTTTGGCACAATAAATAATTATTTCCAATTTACTATGTTTTAAAGACCCGAAAACTAAACCAAAATATCAACGCTCTATGTCAATGACCGTGCTCAGTGGTGGCGGATGGGACTACAGAAATGAATGAAAATAAAAAAGAAATACAGCCCGATGCCGCGATGGAAGATAAGATAAAAAAGTCTAAGCTCTATAAATACGGATTTTCTCATTGAGAATTGTTGGATACTAATTAAAAATTAAAAACAAAAACGTAAAAGTTAGAAAAATAAAATTACCGGTTAGTCATTTTTTAATCAGTCAAATGAGTTAAGTAATAAATAATAATGAAAACAATTTCTAGTTAATTAGGAGGTAAACTGAATATATTATAGTGCTTAACTGACCTACCCAACATTGCCGACGTTATTTTCATAAACAACATCTAGATACTAGATAAGCAAAACAAAGGTGGAAATCACATGATGCTAGATCAGGACTACAGGGGTTCGATGCACAATAAAATACAAGGAAAAATTTAAACAACATTTAAAAATAATTAAATCAAACCACAAGGCTGGAAATAACAGATCTGGAACTAAATATCTGAATGACTTTTAATGTTTTTTGATTTGATTGTTCCGCCAATGAGATGCAAATCATAAACCATCCAATTAATGACTACATTTCACTACTATATTTTTAGAATAAATCAAAGGAAATATATGTGCACCCAAAACCAAACCGATTTGCTCCTAGTAAACGCAGAATACACCAATTAGTAAATGATGGTAAAAGAAATGTATATACATAGATACATTTGCATCAAAATAAACAATCTTTAGAAGAATGACAGACATATGGGTGCTAAATGTTAAATTTAGCTCGCATTTGAATGTTAAGGTGACAGACTTTTGATGCCTTGTACGTTTGTAAATTCGTTTTATGATTTTTTCGATAAAAAGTGAAAGACCATGAAGGTAGAATATTTTAATTATATCCAATATTAAACATTTTTGTTCTTTCACTCTGCCTTTGCCCAATAATGGAGCCGACGATTCTGGTTCACCGTCTCAACGACGTCCGGTCCTCGGTAGTCTTTTTTTTATCTGAGACGGCCAGTGGCGTAGCCAAGGGGGGCAAAGGGGGCGATCGCCCCCCGCCCTCTACTGGTTGGCACCCACCAGCTCATGTAAATGGCGGTTTCTTCTAATCTTAAAATTAAATCCTATATAACGGCTAATAGATGTAACATAAGTTGGCATGAGATGCGATACTTAGTCAAAGGCCTTGGATATATCAAGAGCAACAATCTGGAATTCGCCATAAAATTCGAGAGACTTGTTCCAGTTATGTATGACAAAGATGAGATCAGCTGTGGATCTTTGGTGACAAAATCCGCACTGTCTATCATGGATAATTTGTGTTTTTATAGATATTTTAGAATTTGCAAGTTGATGTCGTCTTTTTTCTCATATTCTTAATCTTGTTTCTCCTTCTTACCCCACACATTCATTTTAACATTCTCATTTTTGTCACATCTAATCTCCTATGCACGGTCTTTTTTTGGTAAGTTCTTTAATTCATGCGTTTTGATCTTGTTGCTCGGAATTCTTGATAGGCACGTGGTAAGTCGTATTGTTTAAAACAATAAGTCAGGTGTCTGGCAAAAATTAGGATCAAAAAGTTCGAAACGATTGAATTAAAGAACTTCGCAAGTGACCATGTTGTATATAACATAAACACTCCATTTTTTTTAATAATGAGTTGCAGAGTCACCATCAATATAAGTTGAACTAAATTTATCCAAACTATCTAACAAATGTGAGTCAGCAACTAATAAAGCTTCAATTGCACTTTACAAGAAAATGTTATTTTTAAAATTCTGCGTAAAAAGTGTTATGAAAATGATAATTGATTTTTTTTAAAAAGCTATAGATCAAACAGATACTTTGTGTTAAACTAAACAAAACCATTCTTCGAAAATCACATGTATGACGAATGAGTTGTAAGTTTTATTTTTTTTTAAGTAACGTAAATCATTGTACATTTGTTAGTTGGTAACTTACAGCCTACACGGCAATAAACAATGTTTAATGCCAATAGAGTTTATCTCATCATCATCATTTCACACTGAACTATTCACATTATTTAAAGGGGAAAATAAATACCGTACATTTTACAAATAAACAAAAATCATATATTTACTCGTGCTTTAAAAGTTTGTCTGACAACTTATAAACGTAACTTAGTATTAACAGGAATAGTCTGAAAAGTCGGTATGATTCATTAAAAGTTTAAATTTCCAGGATTTTTATATTTAAGCCCATTTGGCGTTTCCGTCTTCATGAAATTGCTTACCGCCTACTTGAGGAGTATTCTACACATACCTACACAAAAAAAACCCTTAACTAACGAAAATTACTTCAAAATAAGAACATGTTGTCTCTCTTTCATCTCTAATATGATACTGTCAGGTATTTTCAAATGCTTTTTGATTCTGTCATTTAAATATTAAAACTAAACTATCTTGGACAGCCTACCTAGACTTCGAACCTAAGTGTTAAACGTAATTTATTGATATGGGATTTAACGGATTGGTCGTTGGGAGGGAAAGGGAAAACATCTGCTGGAAATTTGTTCCATAATCTGAGGACTATAGGTAGAAAAGAAATAAATCCCCAACAGCGCGGCGATGAGCGCGGCGATGAGTGAGAGAAGGGAGTTTTCTTGTGAGGACTGGGTCATTGATGAGTCGAA
The DNA here is from genome assembly GCA_963971165.1 of Philopedon plagiatum. Lineage (NCBI taxonomy): Eukaryota > Metazoa > Arthropoda > Insecta > Coleoptera > Curculionidae > Philopedon > Philopedon plagiatum. The sequence continues at coordinate 16,232,591 of OZ020198.1, read as the reverse complement.
TGGCTCTCTTTTGGATAGAATCAAGGATGTTAAATGTCGAAGGTGATGCCACTCTCCAGATGTGGGAACAATACTCTAGGTTAGGTCTTACTTGGGAAACATAAAGAGTGTGTAAGTTGGAAAGGGAGCAGTATTTTCTGGATCATAAGAGAGCAACTGATGTGGCTATTGAATTGATGTGTTTGTGCAAGCTGACAAAAAGCAGACATGATTATATTATCTGGGTCGGATGATTATATTCTCTGGATACTTGGAGAACACTTTCCAAGAAAACTTGTAGCGTTGAAGCCAATCATAAACGTCCTATTTTGACAGCATGACAAAAAAGCTGTCAAAACTCACATTTTTACCTATTTAGGGGAAAGACGGGGAATACCGTTCACCTAAAGTAAAACGTTAGAAAAAAATTCGGGCTGAAAAAAAAATAAAAACAAAAAATGTCATCGGTCGATATTAACTGATACTGTAGGGTAAAATCGACCATATAAAAAATGTACAAAATGTATAAAAATTATTGGTTACGACAGAAATCGCAAATGTAATCATTACGAATATCGCAGCCTGCATATTCCGCATGAGCTGCCATACCGCATTTACTACATACAAGCCACCATTCTCCATCCCGGCCACATTCATCGCATGAGAAACAGGGCTCTTTTGCCACTTCCTGTTTGTTCAGGTTGGGTTCTTAATGGATTTTTCTTGGGTTTCTCTTTCATCATGGTCAACTTAACTTCGTTTAACTTACTTATTCTTTGCTAAACTAACCTTTCTATATATTTTTGACTCAAATTCTCTCTTAGGGGTAGAGGTGTAGATTTTTGAATGTGCTATCCTATAGTTTTATTTTGCGGATGGTTTTTAATTTTTGGTGGACCCAATAAATCTGTAGTTTTAGTTGGACTATTGTGTCTTCAAATTCACTCTCATCAGGATCAGTTATCAGTTCGATGGATTCTGAGTCATCAGTGGAAGAATCATAGGTATGTGACTGTTTCTTTCTCTTAGCTGATATTCCTGAAGGTCCGAGTTTAGGATTATGGTGCATTTTTTAATGCATGACAACTAATTAATACATAGATATAATATTCACACTTTTCGGATTGCGGGTAATATCGATCACTTTCGGTTAACACCGACCATGATGATCGATATTACCTGAAATCACATCCACAAACATAAGTCCGTCTCATTCCTTTTAAAAAGAGGTTAATCTAAAATTCTATAAATAATTAGGTGGCAGCATATCTACGTACCATCACTGACTAGTGGACATCGATTTACATACGCGCATTTTAGATTACTTACCTATTTTTTAAACCAAAACATTTATAAAAATATTCACAAATTGTCATTTCACTGCTAAACGCATCGTGATATTGCCCGATCGAGCGGTAAACTGACTAATATGGTTAACCTTGAGCTGTTTGAGTTACGGATGATAAATATTGGTGATCGGTTTTACCCTCGTGAGCGGTATTCCCCGTCTTTCCCCTACTGGTTCGTTAAGAATTTTTTTTCAATTTCCCAAGTTCTGACATGATGTGTTGGGCAATTGCACTGGAAACCCATTAGGCATTAGAAACATTAGATGTTAGAAAATGCTCTATTAGTGCACTGAATCCCCATATGACATTTTTAATTATAACATGCTTTCTTTTTCAGATTAACATTAGTTTAGAAGAATACACCAGTGTGATATCAACCTTTCTAAAATCAAAAGACGATACTTTTGAAGAAGTTCCAGAACTGAGAGTTTATAGACTTGGTAAGTACCTTAGTAAACACAAATTACTGAAAATCTGAGAGCATAAATCTTTGACAGATTATTGAAGTCGGAATAATTGATGCTAATACAAAGGGTTCACTTGTCGGATTTGAACATAGGACACTTAAGTGGCATTGCGTACTTGACAGTAATATATAATTACGCATTAAACTTTATTTCCTCAACTGCACATGTTATTATTTACAAACAACATTGAAATTATAAATGTCGTAATAAAAAAGTCAACAGGTTTTTATAATGTAGGTTATTATATCTTTCTATCAAAAAACCCGGTTGTAATTGCTATTTTTGGCAATAATTATTTCGTGCGTCTTTGCTGCGGCATTCCTGTCATTTTTACTAGCATAGCACGAGCACAACGTGGGTTTTCTAGCTTTAAATACCAAGATATTAATCTTGATTCGGCCTTAAATCAGCTCAATTAGAATTATTTACATACGATGGCTTTATAGGGCCGTGTTGTTTCTTTAAGACATCTGAACATTGTCAGATTTCAAGTGGAAATTATTTTATAGTCTTAGATGACAGATTATCTTCCCTATTTTGTTTACCAATATAATTATTTAGCTATGGTAATTTATTATAATAAAAAATATTTACAAGGCTACCATTGCGTTGTGTGGATGAGAAGCATATAGATACTACATAATATACAGCCGAGTATCAAGGTTGGAGGGGAAAAATTAAGATGCGAATCAAGAAAATGGATCTTAAGCGACATTCTGCATCCCATCTCTTTGTAAGCATGTAACAAATTGTTGCCAATCTATTGATTCGAAAGGAATTTCCAACTCTTCCATCAAACTCGCTATATTGTTACAGAACTTAAAAGTTTTCCGACTCTGAGCAAAACGAAGCAATTTCTCTGTTCCGTCAGATATTTTTGTACCAGGTGCCAACAATTTCCATTCTTGCAATCTAGAACCAAGTAATTCAGCTTGCCTTACAGATAAATTCAAGTCTCAAATTAAATCGTTCCATTTTTTGGATTAATTAAATTCGAATGGTGCTCTGAAGAAGGTATAAAATCTGGATCTTTGTAATCTCTACTAGTTTCATCATCGTAATCTTCGTCACTCAGCACTAGCTCTGCAGTTTGACTTTTGCTCGGAGGCAAAGGAGAAGGCATAGCTTCCCTATGAACTGTTGGTTTTGACAGAGAGTTTACAATAGGATACTCTGTGTGCTTGATTTTCTTCGAAAATCATCGTATATCTATCATGCAAAAATAATAATCATTGTAGTGATGTTTACGACAAAGTGTCGGTCAGCCAAATTTGAAATTATGTAAAATAAAGAAAATTTTATTATAATTTTAAATGTACATCCTCCGCTAAAAGCAACTGTGCATTTGATTTTAATAATATTAAAACGATAAAATAATTAAAGATATTTAGGGACAAGGCTAGAAAAACTTAATACCTACACAAACTCATCGTAGTTATTACAAAATAATTTACATCTGTAAAACTGAATCGTGATTTGTTAAATCTCTAAACATGCTACTTGTGGATTTAAATTAATTAATTTAAAACATTCCATACACGATAAATGTAAGAGTTTATTTAAAAAAAAAATACGGGGATTTGATGTAGTATTATAATTATGGCAGCAGATTTAAGGAAAACATGGCATGGATTAAAAAATTATAACCGTAGAAGTAAATAAGCACAAGACAGACAACAGAGAATGGTAGAAAATCAACAAATTACATGACATCTTGCCGAAATCATATTTTTTATAATTTTTTAACAATAATTTCTTAAATATTTAACATAATTACACGCAAAAAATAAACTCTTAAGTTAAAGAATATCACTTTGCAATAAGTAAATCTTGCCTTTGATGTAATTGTAAGAAATGACAACGCAACAGGCAGAGAAATAATAAGAATAGAAATAGGGCCGACCGGGATTTAAAGGATTGGACATTGGGAGGGGAAGGGAAAACATTGGCTGGTAATTTGTTCCATAATCTGGAAACCCTACGTATGAATGAGCGAGAGAAGTGCCATTGGATGTGTGCATACGTACCACGCCTCCTGTTGTTCTGTTAGCAACAGTCAAGGGGGGAATTATAGTGGCTAGTTCTTCAGAGCAAAATCAGTGGAAGTATGGGTAGAAAAGGGATAAATCCTCTACAGCGTGGCGATGAGCGAATGAAGGGCGTTTTCTTGTGGCGACTCGGTCACTGATCAGTCTAATGGCTCTTTTTTGGATAGAATCCTAAGTGTCGACGTTGGTGCCACTCCTCAAATGCGGGAAACATAGAGAGTGTGTAAGTTGGAAGGGCAGAATTATTTTCTGACTCGAAAGAGAAAATCAAGCTTTTCAGCTGCTGATGTGGCTATTGATGTAATGTGTTTATGCCATCTGAGATCAAGTTCGAAAGCGATGCCAACAAGATCGAACGTTTCTTTGTTCTGTATTGCTTGGCCATTCATGTGGATGAGGTAAGTGTTGCCGGATTTTTTACGTAACAGGGAGCAAGACTGGGGTTTGGAGGCGTTGAATTGAACAAGGTTCTTGGCACCCCAGTCTAAGATGAATTGAAGAGCTTGGGAAATGGATAGGTGCATAGATCTGCGTCTATTATCCAGCTCTTGATTCAAGACTTGTCTGGAAAAATGAATGTTGGTGGGATTGGCAGTTGAAGAGAGCAGGTCATTAATGTGAAGAGGAGATAGGGTTGGTGCCAGGACTGAACCTTGGGGTACGCCAGCATTGATAGGATGGAAGTTAGATGAGTGACCGTCCACCGCTGATTAGAGAGAAACATCCAGGTACATGATTTAAAAGGAAGACCGTGAGAAGGTAGTTCGTTGAGAACGGCAACCTAGTTATTATTAACAGAATTTTCTCTTTTTTTATGTGTAAGGTACATAAAATTTTGTGGGTATTCATAGGATAAAAAATTGCATAATATAATTAAAAAAAAACATTTAGCTGCTGAGTACAGTGCTTATGTCAGTCAGCTACTGACAATTATTTTAGCATTGAGGTATAATAGTACGGATAAAATTAGCTTCTTTGATAAATGTAGAAATATTTTAAGACTATTGGTATGTAAAGCAACACACGTGTGTGAGTAATTCATACATATGTATTTTTTAAAAACGTTTTTCTGGAAACAATACCAGAGCTATGTAGGAATCCATACAAAATATTTATACTGGAAGCGATTTTTTTATATTTAGGTCATTATCTCTGACACGCATTTTTCAATAATGTAAATACATTTTTTTTAGATCTTCCAATTAATAATATTAATAATACGAATTATTTTTAGAAATTATTTTGGATCACGCGCTTTAAAAAGCTGTTCAGGTGCAAAACGTTTAGTTTGATCGGTATTTGTAAGTCAAACACCTTTCGCTTTTATTAATAATCTCCCTAACGTATTTATATATCCTAACTTCGTGTTTCATTGATGCCATTTCTAGTTAGAATTTCTCCGTCCATCCACCCAAAAATCATTCGAATCAAGTAAAAGCTAGCAATACAGAATTTATAATCTATACAGGCTGTCGCAGAAACGTTAGGCAATCCATATAGATTATAGAAATAAGAGTTAATAAGTTTCTTCTTGATAGAAGCAGGGCTTCTTTAAGTCATTAAAAAAGGTGAGGAAGTGTTTGGAAGTTGGAGGGGGACATTTCGAACAACTTTTCAAGCATGACAGACGATAAATAAGTTACCTAGGGTCTCCAGATTATAGAACAAATTGTCTGCAGATGTTTTCTCTTCCAGTCCCACCCTCCAATCCTTTAAATCCTGTGTCAATAGACATTTCGCTGTTCTTCAGACGCCCACGGTACGTTAGTACTTAGGCTTGAAGCCTACGTGAGATGTCATGATAAAAAAAAGTTAAAACTTTATAACCCAATAAACCAGAATTTCCACACATAGTCATGGATTTCGACCAGTTTCGCCAAGTTTTGACTAGATCTGAGGCTTTGTTTAGAGAAATAGAAAATGTGGATAGAAAGGAAGGCAGTGGGAGACCGAAAGTTCGCACTGCACAGAAAGTAGAAGAATTGAGGCAAATTGTTAATGAACACCCACAAACCTCTATTCGGCGTTTAAGCCAGCAAGTAAATGTATCCTACAAAACCTGCAATACAATCCTGAAATGTGACCTGCATATGCACGCTTATCGTCTAAGCTTAATCCAAGAATTGTTACCAAACGACAAGCCGCAGCGGATGCAATTTTCAGAGTGGTTTATGGGTAATTTGCATAATAATGAAAATGAATTTGAAAAAATCTTTTTTACTGTCGAGGCATGGTTTTACCTCTCTGGTTATGTAAATTCTCAACAAATGAGAATGTGGAGTTCTGAAAATCCACATTTCTTTATAGAGAAACCTCTGCATTTACAGAAAGTTGGCGTGTGGGCGGCCATATCGAAAATAAGGTTAATTGGACTGATCTTTTTTGAAGGGACTCTCAATTCGGCGCGATATTATATGGTTTTGTCTACCAACACACCACCACCCCCCCTCCCCAACCAAAAGTCACGGTCCGCCCCTGTATATATCGTGTTTTCAAAATCGGAATGAAGTAGCAGTATCGCGTGCGTTCAAAATTGTTTTATGAATCACAGAGAAAAAATTCGAATGGATAAAGTATACAATAAAAAATTTAGAGCCCCATTTATTGATTTTGCGGAAATCTATAAAATCTCGACAGCTTATTTTGTTAGAGTATTTGTAGAGAAGTGAGAAAACTTATATATACCTTCATATATTAAACGCAAAAAAATCATTATAAAAGAGGTGTGGGATCCTGTGGGACAGTGTGTATACATTATCCGAAATATTTTACTGATTTGTGAATCAGTACGAAAATATTTTGCCCCATAAATTCAAATATAAGAAATTTATTTTTGTTTTAATTCGGCCTTTATACTGTCTGCTGATTACAGGCTTTTGGAAATATACTATTTTAATTTATGGCAACATTGTATAATTTATGACGTTTTTTTTTTGACTTTCAAATTAAGGAACTGCGTTTCTTTAGTCAAATTAATAATAGGAACAGTTTTACAGAGTTTTTAATATCGATGACTATATAACATATCCGACTTTCATCTAGTTTTTAATTAGGTACTTTCATCTCTTCAGATTTTTCATCGACCTATGAAGTCATCATCTGGTTTAGTTTATTATTTTTATGACCCCCTGTAGTATAGTAATTTGGCAGTTTCTTTCGGTAACAATTATTGATGTCTTCTAGTATTCAGAGGCGTAGATTACTGTTAATCTAAATTTCATTTGATGAACCTATTTAATCTTTAATTTAATTGTTGGTGCGAAGAGTACTATCGTCAGCATAACTGTGGATGGGATTGGTAGTTAAAGACAGCAGGTCATTAATGTGAAGAAGAAATAGGGCTGGTGCTAGGACTGAACCTTGGGGTAAGCCAGCATTGATAGGATGGAAGTTAGATGAGTGACCATCCACCAGGACAGATATGCGCCGATTAGAGAGGAAGCTACCGATCCAGGTACATAGTTTGGGAGGAAGACCTTAAGAAGGTAGTTAGTTGAGGAGTGCAGCATGACATATTTGGTCAAAGGCCTTGGAAATATCAAAAGCAACAATCTGAGATTCGCCATGCAATTCGAGAGACTTGTTCCAGTTATCCCTGACAAAGCTAAGGAGATCAGCTGTGGATCTTTGCTGACAAAATTCGACTGTCTGTCATGGATGATTTTGTGTTTTGCTAGACATTTTAGAATTTGCACGTTAATCGCTTTCTCCATAACTTTGCTGACAACAGAGACAAGAGAGATAGGTCTATAATTGGATGGAAGGGACTTGGAACCTTTCTTCGGGACAGGCTGCACACAAGCAGTCTTCCAGCTATCTGGAAAGATACCCTTGTCATAGAAGATCTGGAAAAGACGAGTTAAGATGGGTGCAAGTTCTGGAGCGCATTTTTTTAGAACAATTGCTTATATGCCATCCAGACCGGAGGACTTTTTGGCGTCAAGGGACAGAAGAATTCTTGGAACTTGTTTGACTTCAAGTATTATATCCGACATTTTGTGGGGTACAGACGTAGAGGTTGAAAGAGCAAAATTGACAGGAGGAATGAGGGTGGAATTGGCAGCGAATTGTTTGGCAAATAGTTCAGCTTTCCCTTTAGAGGTGGAAATAATTTCGTTGTCAGAGGTCAGGGGAGGAAAAGTGCTTCTACAGAAGTTTTGGCGTATTGTTTAAAAAATAATTTCACCTGTTGTTAGTTAACGTTTATCTTACCATCACATTAATATTTGGAAGTGACTAAAATATTTCCCAATTGAAAACTGATAAACCCATGGATTTATTAAGAATGGATACGGGATGATTTAACATGCTTTGAAGCCAAAACAAACCATTCTAAACGACACTGTAAACACAATTTGTAAACATTGGCCACATCTTATTTTACCTTGTATTTTTGTACAGGGTGGGCAAATAAGCGAGGTAAGCGGCTGTATCTCAGAAACTAATGATCGTGGAGAGTTACGGTAAAAAATTTTATAGGTAAAGTGGGCAAGGGAAACTGCTGGAAATTATTTTCAAGTTTCCAAGATGGCCGCCAGTGGGCGTTTCCGCCATCTTGAATTACATAAAGCTACGTTTGTCGCGATTTTCCCCAATGAATGTAACAAAAAAGTATTTGCGTTTTAATGCTAACTTAAAGTCGAACATTTTTTGTAAAAACAATTTTTCTCTATCTTTCGAAATAAAGTGGTGGGGGGTATTTGAATGTTGTTTTAAATAAATGCCTGTAACTTCGAAACGGCTTAATGGATTTGGATAAATTTGGTATCATTGGAAAGAGCATTTCTTGGGCTTTTAGGTTTCTCGTAATCATGACAGTTGTGACCTACACGACCGCCGATAGAGGGCGTTATTCGATATTATAACCAAAATATTGGATTTTCTCAAAAAATTTAAATGCGATGATATGACTTTTTTTACACTAGAAAATAGACAAATGACCAACCAATAAGCCTGCGCAAACCGCATCTTAATATCTTTTTCCTAACTCAAATTATTAAAAAAAAATACTAAACCAGGAAAATTCATATATCCCCATTTAAAAATGCATCGGTTCCTTTCGATAAGAAGGCAAGTAGTAGGCCATGGAAATAAAAGACAAACTCCTCTCAAAACTATTCACAAGAAATATCGGTTTATTTAGTGCTGTGATTTTAAGTCACACGTTTTCGTATTTATAAGAGATTTCCCTTTTAAATAAAGTTGTGGTCCTGGAAAGGACCGATTTTGAAAAACGATTAATGCCTTCTGTGTTCAAATTGCCTTCCGTCATATTCCACACATTGTTCCAGTCTTTCTTGAGTCGACAGAACCGCAGCCTCGATTTCTGCCGCTGATATTTGACGAATTGAGTTTCGAATTCTGTTTTCCATATCCATTCGTGTTGTTGGTGGAGTTTGATAAACAATATCTTTTAAGCGTCCCCACAAGTAAAAATCAAGACATGTCAAGTCGGGAGATCTTGCCGGCCAAGGAAATAGGCTTCCCCTTCCTATCCAGCGTTCTCGAAAGGTCCCGTTAATATGGTTTCGGACATTAATTGAATAATGTGCCGGACAACCATCTAATTGCAGAAACATAGTTCTCCTAGTTTCCAGTGGCACATCTTCCAACAAAACTGGCAAGTCGTTGATCAAAAACTGTAAGAAGCGGTTACCAGTTAAAGCTTGATCAAAAAAATAAGGTCCAATAATTCTGTCCCCAATGATGCCGCACCACACATTTAGGCTCCAGCGACCCTGGTGCTGCACTTCTCGTAACCAATGCGGATTTTCAACGGACCAATAATGCATATTATGACGGTTTACCCTACCATCACTACTAAAGGTAGCCTCGTCGGTCCAGAGAATTTCCGTTAAGAAATTTCTGTTTTCCTCAAGCATGCCTAGCATCCATTGACAATAATTTAATCTATTGTCGAAATCTTGTTCATTTAGCGCCTGATGCAAGACTATGTGGTAAGGATGTAATCTAAAAGTAAAAAACAACATATGCGCAAACATAATATTATCAGAATAACACTGAATTGTGTATTTGCGAGTATGTGCTAAGATACTTGGAAGAAGATAAAATTATTTACCTATAATCTTTCAAAATATTTCTAACAGTTGTTCGTGCTATTCCCAAGTGTAGAGACAATGTTCTAGTTCCTACATGTCTATCAAATTCTATGTAAGCCAAGACATTGATAATGTTTTCTTCGGTCCTTCCATTGCGACGCCTGCGAAGTTTAGGACGACGAAAACTTCCAGTATCGCGTAATCGCTGTACCAAGCGCGGAAACATTCTTCTCCCGTAATGACGGCGATCTGGATACCGTGCCGCGTACTGTCTTGCCGCTATAGCTGCATTTTGAAAACACTCGAAATAAATCGCAATCATGTCAACAGCTTCATTATTTGTGAGAGGCATTTTGATTAAAAAGTACTCAAATTATACTCAATCAACAATATTAGCCTGCGTGTGACAAAAGTTTGACGTTACTTGGCAATATTTTTGTTAGGCGATTGTCGTGTCCATGGCCTACTACTTGCCTTCTTATCGAAAGGAACCGATGCATTTTTAAATGGGGATATATGAATTTTCCTGGTTTAGTATTTTTTTTTAATAATTTGAGTTAGGAAAAAGATATTAAGATGCGGTTTGCGCAGGCTTATTGGTTGGTCATTTGTCTATTTTCTAGTGTAAAAAAAGTCATATCATCGCATTTAAATTTTTTGAGAAAATCCAATATTTTGGTTATAATATCGAATAACGCCCTCTATCGGCGGTCGTGTAGGTCACAACTGTCATGATTACGAGAAACCTAAAAGCCCAAGAAATGCTCTTTCCAATGATACCAAATTTATCCAAATCCATTAAGCCGTTTCGAAGTTACAGGCATTTATTTAAAACAACATTCAAATACCCCCCACCACTTTATTTCGAAAGATAGAGAAAAATTGTTTTTACAAAAAATGTTCGACTTTAAGTTAGCATTAAAACGCAAATACTTTTTTGTTACATTCATTGGGGAAAATCGCGACAAACGTAGCTTTATGTAATTCAAGATGGCGGAAACGCCCACTGGCGGCCATCTTGGAAACTTGAAAATAATTTCCAGCAGTTTCCCTTGCCCACTTTACCTATAAAATTTTTTACCGTAACTCTCCACGATCATTAGTTTCTGAGATACAGCCGCTTACCTCGCTTATTTGCCCACCCTGTACAAAAAATGCGTTAGAAGCATCACAAGATTTACTAAAAGTAATAAAAGCCCTAAAATATTTTATTTTTCTGCTAAATAATAATAAATTTAAGTTAAAAAGGTTTTATTATTTATAGGTTATGTTATTTCTAAAGGTGTTTATTTAAAGTCGCTCCGAGTCATTTATAAATCTATAAGTTGCACTTTTTCTTTTCTAGTTCATTAGACAAAGATGTACGTGTAACCGAGTGTTCAGACCGAGGTTCCGCCGTTTTCCTAAGCAACAAGCACAGACAGCAACACTTCTGAGGTCCAACACTCCAATGCTATTTTATCTCTTTCTATTACCATTCTTGATTCAATTGCGTATTTCCTTCAAGTTTGTAAACTGTTCCCCCAAGAGAATAACAAACAACAAATATAATGCTTCACGTTCGATACGCTCACAGTATACGGACATCGAATCCTTTCGTAATAAATCCATGGATAAACCTGCTTTTTATATCCCTCTACAATATATAAAGTGCGCTCATGGTTTCGTTGTATTAATCTTTAATTTCTATATAAAATCTATTTCGTTATATCCCAGTATTAGATCAATATTAAGCGGAAAAATGACACAACTTGCCTAAAGGCGTTATGTGGGTATCTTCAATATTTGATTAATTTCATTAATGAATATTATGAGATAATTTATTTTAAATTATGATCACACAGAAGGAACTAAACACCTGGATGAACAATTCGGCTTGGAATATTACCGTTTTTCTATAAGAAAATATTATAAAATATTTTTTTATGCCGTATGATACATAACAAAGGCATCTTATAACAGAACTTTATTAATTAAAGAAGTATGGACCCGTACGAACAAAGTCATTCATCTAGGTGGTAGGTAGCGGCCTTGCCACTGTCCTTTTTTCTTTGAAAAACTTTGATTCATGTAGTTCAATTAATAATATGTCAAAATAAGCTGGTAAGCTTGATGACCGAACATTCGGCATTGTTATTAATTACTGGTGCCAGTAGACCTAACATTTTTCTAATAAACTTTATAAATTGGGCCTATATGTTACGCAAAACGCACTCCATGCAAAAATTTGAACGATACTATGTCACCCATGAGATTTTACAAGGAATTCCACAACGCGGTTTGAAGGAAAAGTGATTCTTTTAAAACGAAAATTTGAAATAAGATTCAAACATCAGCAGCTAAAAAGCTTGGTTTTCTCTTTCGAGCCAGAAAATACTTCTACCCTTTCAACTTACACATTCTCTATGTTTCCCAAATAAGACCTAACCTAGAGTACTGTTCCCATATCTGGGGAGCGGCATCACCTTCGACATTTAACATTCTTGATTATATCCAAAAGAGAGCCATTCGATTCATCAATGGCCCAGTCCTCACGAGAAAACTCCCTTCTCTCGCTCATCACCGCGCTGTTGGATTTATCCCTTTTCTACCGATACTTCCACGGATTTTGCTCTGAAGAACTAGCCGCTACAATTCCCCCCTTGACTGTTCCTAACAGAACAACAAAAGGCGCGATATGTATGCATCCCTTTATTGTCCAGCTACAAAAGCCTAGAACATCCCACTTTGTTCGCTCATTCATACCATACATAGGGTCTCCAGATTATGGAACAAATTGCCTACAAAAGTTTTCCCTTCCCCTCCCAACCTCAAATTCTTTAGATCCTGTGTCAATAAATTACATTTTCCTTCTCTTCGGACGCCCACGGTACGTTAGTACTTAAGCTTGATCCGAAAGAGAGCCTTATAATTCTCGTTTTATCTTCTAGGACGAGAAAATCTATTAAAAACAGTTTTCTTGAATACTATCTCAAAATAAGAAAAGCAGGCAACAGTGAGTTTTGCACATATACGCCTCAAATGGAAAGCCTGTATCGCAAAACACAAAAAGTAATATATAGAGCTCTTAAGAATTAACTAGATACAGAAAATTCGATTTTGTTAAATATTTTATGTGATGTCTGTGGTGTGTAAAAAAAACTTTACAAAGTCATTAGAAAGTTTACTAGAAAATTATCAAACCCGAAAACAACAAAAGTTCGTAGAAACCTATAATTCTAAAAAGTAGAAAACCTTACATAATAAACTAAGTAGTAACAATTCATTGTATTCTGCAGGAATTTGTGATTCCCAGGTAGAGAGGTTTTTTTGTATCGGAAATAAAAACTGTAAAGTTATTTTCCAACGTCATAAATTAGAATAATTAGATGTTAATTTCCGTGAAAAGTTAAATGAATGGGCTTTTTCGGTTTAAAAATACATCAATAACAGGGAAATGGCATACAACTGCTGGTAAATAAATAGTTTGTAGTTTAATTAGACTAAAATTAGCCTAACAGGAAAATTATTGTGCTTCCCAGAAAAGGTACATTTTTATAATCGCACCGCATGCACATATTATTGTCAGATTTTTTTAACTATCCTGGAAAATCAAAGAAATTTTGCATCATTTTCCTACAAAATACTCGTAATATAAACGTATTAAATATTTGAGTTAAAAAATAAATCGAACTTTGAATGGCGTGTAAAATACCATTCGCGTGGTACCCGGACCTATGAAAATTAAAATATCCTTGATTTTTTTTATAAAAATATTGGGAAATATTATTCTAAAATATGGTTGTTTGCACTTGACATTCTTGGTCGTTTATTGGCACCCGATTTTACAACATACCCATATTCTATTTTTACCGTCTTGCAAAGGTGTGGCGCCAAAAGAAATGCTAATTAATTTAAAATTAGACAGTTTGTGACACAATGTCTAAATAAGGCAACTTGTGCCATGATTACGAAAATTCTCTGAATACAAAACTAATTTTGTCTGTAGTATTTTAATTTCTTTTATCCAATTGCAGAGAATATTATAATAGTGTTTGTACTTGTTGTTTGTATCTAAAAACCTAGTTTAGTTTTTATTCAGGGTGTCCGAAAAATCTTGGTAGGTAGGGGCAAATATCTTTGCTATTAGAAAAAATAGAGACCAAAATTTTAGGTGTATCTTATTGGTTAATAAATATATTTTTTATATAAGTTAACCTTCTTAACTCCCTTGGCGGGTGACGCTAGGGAGTTTTAAAGGTCTTCAATAAAAAAAAAACATTTTACCGCAAGCCCGAAGTCCGTATCCAATTTCGTTTTTAAATGGCAAGCCTATAAAAATTAAAAATCGTGAAAGAAAAATAAAAATTTAGGTACCTTTATTTCTTTTATTAGTTTAAAAGTTGTTCAAAACGACCACCACGAAGTTCTTGGCAGTAATAAAGCCGATTTTGGAACCCTTCCAAGAAGTAACACCTGAAATTCTCGAAAGTGTTAGAAGTGAGTTCCAAAATCGACTTTATTACTGCCAAGAAGTTCGTGGTGGTTATTTTGAATAACTTAAAATAAGAGAAATAAGGGTATTTAAATTTTTAATTTTTTTCACGATGTTTGGTTCTTAAAGGCTTGTCATTTAAAAACGAATTAAGATACGGACCTCGGGGTTCGGTATAATGTTTCTTTTTTGAACACCTTTAAAATGAGTTACCACACGGTATAGGGTTGCATTTTAAATTTTTGACCTCAACTCATTAGCGCCAAACCTCAAGGGGTTGAAACAGTTAAATTACATAAAATAGTGGATTTATTAACTAATAAAATTTGGTGTTTCTTTCTTTACTAATAGCAAAGATATCTGTCCATACTAAGACATTTTGGACAACCTGTATACTTTTCAATTTATGTAGTAGTAGGTACTATCTGTCACAGTTGTTTATTATGCTTTAAAACCACTTTTAAGAATCACACCATAAACGCTATAATTTTAAAATAATTTCTACCATGTTAAATTTTCTATATTGAGAACGGAGGCTTGTTATTATTATTGAACAAAATAAAAAAAATATAGCTCCTTTTAATCCAATTCTTATTGATTTTAAAATGTTAATGAATAACACAATAACTGTTAAGGTAATACCATTCAGGGATGAATTCTAGGGGTAGCCCGGGGGGTTTCCCCCACCCGGAGCAAGAAAATCCCTCCCGGGGAATGTCTGTAGAATATAGCTGATTTTGCTTAAAGCATAGTTTACCTAAAGATAAATTTTATTCCCCCCATAAGAATGTTTTCCCCCGGAAAAATGTCTGGATGACACTGCTACCATTTGATTTTTGCTCTTGTTATTTCCAAGGCCTTTGACCAAGTATGGCATGCCGCACTCCTCTACAAACTACCTTCTTACGGTTTCCTCCCAAACTATGTACCTGGATCGGTAGCTCCTTATCTAATCGGCGCATATCGGTCGTGGTGGACGATCACTCATCTAACTTCCATCCTATCAATGCTGGCGTACCCCAAGGTTCAGTCCTGGTACCAACCCTATCTCCTCTTCACATTAGTGACCCGCTCTCTTTAACTACACAGCTATGCTGACGATAGTACTCTTCACTCCAACATTTATTTTTCCAGACAAGTCTCGAATCAAGAGCTGGATAATAGACGCAGATCCATGCACCTATCCGTTTCCCAAGATCTTCAATTAATCCTAGACTGGGGTGCCAAGAACCTTGTTCAGTTCAACGCCTCCAAAACCTAGTCTTGCTCCCTGTCACGAAAAAAATTCGGAAATACTTACCCCCATCCACATGAATGGCCAAGACCTACAGAACAATGAAACGTTTAATGTTGTTGGCACCGCTTTCGAACATGATCTCAGCTGGCACAAACACAATACTTCAATAGCCACATCAACAGCAAAAAAGCTTGGTTTTCTCTTTCGAGCCAGAAAATACTTCTCCCCTTCCAACTTACACACTCTCTATGTTTCCCAAATAAGACCCAACGTCGATTACTGTTCCCACATCTGGGGAGCGGCGTCACCTTCCACGCTTAACATCATTGATTTTATCCAAAAGAGAGCCATCGCCTCATTAATGACTCGGTCCTCACAAGAAAACTCCCTTCTCTCGCTCATCGCCGCGCTATTGGGGATGCGCCTTACGTATGCATCCCTTTACTGTCTATATACAAAAGCCTAGAACATCCCACTACTCTCGCTCATTCATACCTAGAGTCTCTAGATTATGTAACAAATTACCTGCAGATGTTTTCCCTTCCCCTCCTAACTTCCAATCCTTTAAACCCCGTGTCAATGGACTACATTTCCCTTCTCTTCAGACGCCCACGGTACGTTAGTACTTAGGCTTGAAGTCTACGTGGGCTGTCTCAGATAAAAAATGAAAAAGAAACAAGGACAATTATTTACATTTTATGAAACAAACAAAAGGCTGTTGATGAACGAACCGCTCTGTCTCGTCTTGCTGAAAGTCAGTGGGTTCCACTACTACATGCAACAAATGCATGATAGATTTCAGAAATTGCAACCCATTTGTCGACTTTGATTCTTTTTCGCCTGGTAACCACATCGTCGAATCTTAGGCAACGTAATAGGAAGGAAAAACGTTTTAGAGACATGGTAAAACGAAATATATCTCTACCAGTCCCATCGGTAGCCCATAGAGACCGTAGGTCTTCATGTCCGGATTTAAAAGAACCCAGCAAAATACAAAAGGCCAAAAAATGCTTCGATTTCAAAGTTATTGGAATATTGATTTGCTATTTTTTCGCTTGTTGAACACTGTATACTGTCCTTGCATAGCTGTAATTTTTGCATTGGTGTGTGTAACAATATTTTCAATTATGTAGTTTGTAATGGTCTAAAAATGCTGTTGATATAATTTGGCACCTACCCTTAGGCTACTTCAAATAAATGTACGGTACCTACTTAGGCCATTTATTAATAATAATTTAACAACTAATTTCTAATTGATAACGATTTCAGTGATTACATATTTTCCGCAATCTTTTGCAACACGTAAGCTATACATATACATAAGTATACATACATACGTCTATTGCAATTTAATTGCCAGATTTTAATTAATATTATTTAAGAAATTAATCACTGACGTTGGTAAATAATAATCAGCTGTTTATTGGTGTTAGATTCCGGGTTGTTTATATTTTTTACTGGCATACTAATATCCGTATCGGATTACCTATGGCTAAGAAAAAACTGGTGTGATCTTGATATTATCATGGTGAAGATTAAAAGATCCGGATATAAAAATCTTATGGGGATTTTGAACCAATTTACCCAACTTTGTATTATGTCATACTAAATAATTACTCGTAAGAATTTTTAATTTGCACTGCCATAGGCTTTCATTGTATTTTTCCTAATTTTATTTGCGTTCCTCGCCTTTGTTCTTTATTATTACTTATTTTATTATGACATCTCCTTGTGCTATTGCGGTCTAGATTTTTGACGTCATCTAAATGTACACGAGAGATTGGCGACATATTCAGCGACGGAGAGGCGCAACGGAAAATAAGTAACGGAAAATAACCCGTGCAAAAGTGTGTCCAAGTCACATGTTACGCTATCTAAGAAAATCGACTTCAAAATTTTTATTTGTGCTTCGAAGTAATATGCTTAGGAATATGATTTTACTTTTTTTACTGAAGATACTTGGTAGTTTTTAAAAAATATTGCACCAATGTGCAAATCTGTTTATTGGATTTAACTACCGTAGCTAAAAGAAAGCAAAATAAAGAAAAAATTGACTTAAGCACTTTTTAGCTTAGGATTTTTGACATTTGATTTTTTTGTTTAAATACCCAATAATTTAAACAATAAAATACATGTTTGCTATATTATTGTCAAAATCTCGAAAGCGGTGCGTCAGATCCAAAAAGCTTAAGAGACCCTTTTCACGCAGAATTAATTGGGCTTAACGAGAAGGATATCAATTTTTGCAAAAAATCAGAGGTGTGCCATTCTTTTCGCTAAAAATAAAGACTTACTAGCACGCACGCTCCTGATGCAAGTATTAGAAAAGAAATTTTTTCACGTAAAGGTACCCTTTAATTACATACTGGCGTGTACCAAAATTCATGTCAATATCTTAACGCATTTTCGAGAAATTAAAAAGAAACATTTAAAAAAGAAAATATTAATCACCCTGTATCTCGAAAAAGAAGCGTTTGAGGATCCATGTTTATATAAACTATATATATATATATATATATATATATATATATATATATATATATATATATATATATATATATATATATATAGATATATATATATATATATATATATATATATATATATATATATATATATATATATAGATATATATATATATATATATATATATATATATATATATATATATATATATATATATATATATATATATATATATATATATAATGTCCAATTGCGGTATGTGAGATAACTTTTGTGACATACATGCGAAATGCGAGATCATGAGATCCGCGCCGCGGATCTCACAACGAACCGACCTAATTTTTAGTATGTACAGGTGGCTCTGATGTCATAACCAAAGATTAGACGGAAGTCATTTTCCGCAAAATTACATCTTTTTATACGGAATTGGTTCTGTTTAGCTTTTATAGGCGGCGTTGTTAATTATATATATTTTTAAATTGTAAGGTAATGTATGCGCGCAGCGAGATCTGACAAAGGATTCGTTAAAATTTATATGTACATGTTTGGACTTAGGACTTGGGCACTTCTTGCACGAATCAAGTAATTTAAATATTACAGGGCCCCCCTTCCCCATCTTGGACCTCAATATTCTTTTTACATATAAAATAAATCATAAAATATCTTTTATTAATACGCTAAAAACACCTATAGAATATGAATCTACGATTAATATTGTCACATATTCATACAAAAGAAAAATAAAGCCAAAAATTGTACCAAACTAAAATTAAGTTGTCCAACCTCTGCGCCATATGGCTCAGTAATGGACTTAGGCACTTCTAGCAGTGAGTGGGCCTTTTTTGCTATTTAATATGTTTGTGTATGGACTTCTGCTGAACATCGTATGGCAGCTTTATTGATACAGATAGGAAGCTTGTAAAAAATCACAACGCATGGCGTGATTAAAGCGTGCCCTAAGCACATGTTGCATTCGACCTTCTAATTATTATACACTGTTTAAATATCAGGTCTCTATCTTTTTTTAGAACGTTTATGTATGAATGAATCACTTTTATTTGGTTTTGAAAGTTCTAAAAAGTTTTATTTTTACAAAATTCTAATGTAGACATAATACGATTTCAAGGAATAAAAATGTTTTATCGCCACTCTGGTGTAAACTGTTAAACATTTTAATGTTTTACACCTTTTAAAAAAATCATCAACATACTGAACTAATTTCACGTTAATGATCAGAATTACCCAGTTAATCCAAAATAAACAAGACCGACTGTATGATTCTGCCAAATAAAAATACTTATCCACGTAATAAGGTCCCATTACAAAATTGGAGTATTCTAAAAATACGTTCGAAAATTAAAAATAGTTGCATAGTTGGTTTCCTCTCTTCTAATAATAAAACTCACCAACGATAAAATTTTTTTCGAATTTAATTCAAGAATTCCACAGAATGTAAATATACAAAACCACCTACTGAAAATGTGTTAACACATATATATTTTCATCTTTTTCATCGTATCTTCATCTATTATCATTAGAATTTTATCGAAATTACGCATTTTCGGATCATCAATTTACGTTTTTGTACTTGCTTTCTAATTCAGTTATGTATTCTATTTTTAAAATTTTGAAAAAACATTCACTTTTAGTCAATAATTATGTAAAAAGTTATTCGATCCATTTAGCCAAAAAAAAAAATTGAAAAACGTGTAAGGACAAAAGTTGTTTCTGACATAGTGAATAGTAGTTTTTGTTGAAAAACGTTTTCTCTAAAACCAGTGGTTCAGCAGTTATAAGGAAATAAACAATTAAATTGTTTACAACAATCGATCGGCTAGAATTTGGCTCAATCTATATCTAATTCTCAATATTTATGAATTTTTTCTGATTTTTCTGAGCGATCCTTTTGGTGATAAGGGTGGGTCGACAGCAATTTTGTTTTTTTAAAAATTCACAAAAAAAATTGTCATGGATGAATCGAAATTCAACTTTTTATACTTCACGTCTATAATTGGCATAGGCGTAATTAAGGGGTGCTTGGGGGTGTTTAGCACCCCCAAGCCCCTTAGAATAGTTTCTGAGACAATCGCCTGTATCTTATTTCCGCAAAGGCATATGTACAGTAGAACCTTGATAATCCGAACTAATTGGGATCAAAGTTCGGATTATCCAACATTGCTGCTGAAGGAAATTGAAAATAGGTACGGGTGTTGCATACAAGAAATAAAATACCTGCATACCAGAACTCAAAAGCAATTTACTTCTGTAACCAAAAAAAATCAAATTTGAAATTCTAATCCAAAATACATGGACATACATAACGTAATTCATAAACTTTAGTTATCTGTTCGAAAATAGTCAGAGATTTTCTTTTGAACGCCTGTCGATACTCTTTTCTTTGCTGCGAGACGTTTTGTTTTAATTTTTTGGTTTTTAGGAGGGCATTCGGTTTAGCGGACGTTCGGATTACCGGGGTTCGAATTATCGAGGTTCTACTGTATATGCTAATATTGGTCGTCCCTTCAGTTTTACTCTTTTAAAAAAATCTAGAAGCATGTCTATAGTATGCAGATCATATAAAAGTGTGGCTTATCATAATAAAAGCAACGCTGGTTCCTTTTCATTCTGATTTATCCCTGTCCTCAAACCTGACAGGTGCTATTTCAGATCCTATTTTTAAACTCAGTATTTATAAAAAGAATTGTTAACTGAGAAAAATTTGGTAAAAGTTAAATTTGTTTAGTATTACCCTTAGGCATAATTATTCACCTAAGCTTTGATTAGATAATGTGGGGGTCCATCATTCATCACATACATTCCATAAATATATATATTCATATTGACTTCCTTTTTATATGTCTAACAATAATTTATATTTGTTTGTGACCCTTAAGAATTTAAATTATTTAGTTACTTCTTGGTGGCCTAACAGAAGCTGCAGCACTTTGGCCTCAGTAAGTTGACTACTGTTTTCAGTAGAGATCAAAAGAGACCATCTATCCACTTTTGTCTGGTCTTGTTATGTTCTTTTTCGCCACGGTTTCTAAAAAAATCAGAAGCTAAATATGAACTCCTCCCATATCATGACTTTAATATTGGAAAATGAAGCTTTCCATTTTAGCTGTAAACCTATGTATAAACAATTTCCATTCTATAAAACTTAATATAACATAAGTTAACCAGTTTTCTTCGTGTACGATATATTCTGGTAGGGAACCCCGAACACACTTGTCTCGCTCATTTATATCAAAATTAAAAGCTGCGAACCTAAATATAGAAACCAATTATTCTGTAGACTTACTACACGAGACATTCAAAAATTTATAAAAAAAAATATGCATTTTTATGTGTTTATTTGAACACGAACTGCTAGGCATAATATTGATAGTCATTTTCTTTGTTTCAGAAAATCTACGCCCAGGAAATATAAGACATCCTGTAAAAATGGTGTTCCCGGTGCCGAAGTCACCTGATGAAGTGGAAAGTGCCTCCCTGCGACTACTTCTTCCACCTCAACAAAATGACTCTTTAGTTATTAAAATTGAAGTAAATCAAATTCTAGGCACGAGGCGAAAGCGATTTGTACAAGACAGTACTTTATATCTTTCAGAAAAAAGTCCACAGTGGTGCGATATAGACATTTCTAGTGCGGTTACTTCGTGGGTACATGGACAGAAAAACTTAGGTTTAGAACTAGTTTGTATAGGTTGTAGCAATAATTTGAATCCTCAAGTTGCTGCTATAACTGCTTTAGTGCATACGCCCCAGAAAAGATCAAAACGATCCCTGCGTGGGCAAGAAAGAATGAGAACTGATTGTAGCGCGAGGCATCAGAAGGGGAAGAAGAAAAAATGTTGCAGGCATGAAATGAAAGTCACCTTCACAAAGTTGCCTTTTCCTGAAATGGAATTTATAGTGGAACCCAAGGTCTACGAAGCGGGGTTATGCCATGGTTTATGCCCTCCGAATTACAATCTCGCGACCAATCACTCAAGAATCCAAGGATTGATGCATCAAATTCACAAAAATGATGCCAAACTTCAAAATAAGAAAAACATTGTGCCTAAAACTTGTTGTGCACCGTCCAAACTAGGAGATTTAGATATATTGTTAGTAAATAGAGATGAACCTAGTAAATTAGTAGTTGAAAAATGGGAAAATATGAGAGTATTAGAATGTGCGTGTTCCTAAAGTAAATTAGTTTCTAACCAAAGATATTTTAGGACTTATTTCAAATACGGGTCGTACTGAGCATTTCTTATTTATTTTCTTGCCATTTTCTTAGGTTGTATAAAATAAGAAAGTTAATTTATTGATATTTCACCAGTATTAGAAAATAAATATTTATTTCGTTTTTTGTAATATTAGTCGCCAGCACTACATTTTACATAAATATGTTTCTCAGTATTACAAAGTCGATTTGTCTGTAAGACAAGTGGTTTATTGGACTGCCATTTTCATTAGTATACATGGCCATTATTTATATACAGAACTGCAATAAAGCATGATCTATGTTATCGCTAAAAAAACACAAAAAAATTCTTTCTTCTTCAACTTTCCTAAAATTTTTATAAAGAATTTTGACACATCCTGGGCAGCCATACATATACATTTTGGTCCCTAGGATAAATTTTGAATACTTTTTTAAGGTTTTTAAGGAGTGTTGCAACCAAATATTCAGCTGGGGGATACCTCTCATTACTACAAATTAATGATGGCAGAGGGGGGGGGGGGAGGGGGGCAAACGTAACTTAGGTTTAATAAAACAAGGGAATTACTAGCCTTAATATCGGAATCTGTCCGGCAGCTCTAGTTGCTTCACTTAAAAAGCAATCAGTGTTTTCTTATGTTAGGTGATAAGTTTTACCCAATAATTTTTAGTTGTAAGAAGATATTTTTGTATACGTAAAAATAACAGGTTAGTTTTATAAAACTTTTAAAAGTTATTAAAAAAAATATTTATAAAATACATATAAATGGAGCCCTCTTTGTTATATAGTTTCTGTTCTTTTATTAATGAAAGAATAACGTGAAACTAAAATAACATATCTAATTAAAACACAATACACAATTCTTTAGTAAGAAATGGTATTGAAAGTTTATACAGCTACCTTGGTTTTCTTGTGAACAAAAAATAAGTACATGGACAGTTTTTGTGTATTAGGATTACAATAAGTACTTTAATACGTAGGTACATTGCCGCATATAGGATAATGGCCTAGGAAGGCAGGTAATGGCAAGTTTACATTAGATAATTAAAACTTTTTAATGCAATTTTTGTTGATGGATCTTTCAGCAGGGTCTCCTACTTGTGACTAGTTTTTTGTACTGTATGTAAAAATAGTCACATTCAGGATGAGACTTGCCCACTTCAACTAAACATTAAAGGTCCATTTTCGATACTGTCTGGGACATAGTCAAAATGTGACTTTCCATTTTTAGTTGACCTAATTAAATGCGAATTTTTACTGTGATATATTTTTGTTAATTAACTTATGCTTGTGTGTATAATTTACATAGAAATTCTAAATGTATTTGTATCAATGTATGTGTATTATGTGAAATTTAGTGAAATGTGTGTTTAGCGTTTAAGTCTATGTTTTATATCTCTGTAATGAAAACACCTTATGATAAAGTTAAAAAAGTATTATTTTTGTCTACTCATTTTATATAATTCTCGTCCTTTTGTATTTACACTGATGTTTATATTACCAGTTTTTTAATTAATTATTTTTTTATTGTTATAATAAAACATATTTCTAAAAACATGTATCGTTTTCTTTTAAATTAGAAATTAGGTAGCCATCAGTGGCACGCCGTCAGGGGGAAGGGTTGCGCGAGCAATCCGCCCCCGTCGTAACGGCGCCCTCGCGCCCCCTGCAGAGATTCACTGAATACTATGCCCACATACTCTCCAGCAGAAGGAGAATAATGTGGCGCCCCAAATCATTGTGGCACGCATCATAAAGGCACGCCACTGGTACCCATCACATTTTTCTAATGTCAAAACTAAAATAGCGAGGGCAAGTTACAGATATTTAAATACTATCTTGTAACTAAAGAGCAAAACAAAATATTTAGGGCTAGAAACTGGCAATTACATAAAATCAAATAAATTAGACCAAGTTGCCTACAGAAGTACAGAATGCCATGAAGTAAAATTATAACATGGATGGCGAATGCGAAAGAATATCATTGATTCGCCATTTTTTAAAACTAAGAGCTACATTGATAGAAGGAGACAGTTTTTGCATGTACGGTGCGGAAACTAAGTCCAAAAAAGAAGATATAACATGGAATCTCGATTATTGTAAATGTTTCTTTCGATAACGATACAAAGAATGAACTGATTTACAGAAAACATGTTTATATTTCATTTACTTCTAAAAGAGAAACCTTAAAATTATTATTCCATGTTTATTTTAGCTCAAAATCAATCGTACATCTTCGTAATTTTCAAAAAGCATCATACTACGCCAAATTCCTTGATATTAAGTAACTTTTAAAAGGACGTGTCAAGTAGTAAATGCCCATTTAGAAAAAATTGAGGGATTGCTTGGATTTGCTTGTGTGGAAGGGGCAAAAATAGCCCTCAACGCGAATTCAACAAAGTGTGTCTCCTGTTGCACATCTTATGTGTTTTTGCGTTTTCCATCCACCTCAAATAACTCAAAAATCGTTTATTCACGGAAAAAAAATTGTTGTAGGTTTTACTACAAATGTAGAGACTTTTGCTCCAAATTGTTTTAAAAATAGGGACAAGAGCAATTTGTTGTGAATTGCTTCATGATATTGTTCGTTTCCTTTTGAATTAATTGTACGAGTATCTAACAAAAGTTACAACAGAAAAGTAGACAAGGAAGTTTAAAATCTAAAAGAGTGTTGTAGTAAAGTCGTTAAAATAATGCTTTGTAAATGGAGTTCAATTTTTAGGTGCAAATAATTTAAACATAGGAGTAAAAAATCAAATATATTGTTCGAGTAGTTTTAATAACTTGTTGTATAATTTACTACAGTAATTTTTCTTTTTCCTGTTATTTATATTAAATGAGTTTTAAATTCTTGATAATATTTTTTACACAATTTGTCTGAAATACTTTACTACAAAGCTATGACTATTTTGCAACTATTGTGTTACATTTTGGTACAGCGCTGTTGTAAAAACTTTTAAAATTATTGCACCGGATTTTCCACTGTTGTTGCTATATTTTTACCTGATTGCGTCATATTAAAATACAAAATTGTTTTAAAAATTAACACGTCTTTGTAGTAAATTAGTTAATACAATATTGTGTAGTTTCTAGCTTCTCCAGAAGTTTTAGCACCCTAAAATCTCTGTTATGGCACATGGGACCCACATCAAACTTGGTAGTAGTTAATAAATCCATAAAATTAATCTGAAAAATTAATTTAATTTAATATTCTTTTATTTTAATTTCTTTCACAGCAATAAGTCCTTTTTTAACATCTCAAATCTGATTAGGGTCCCGTATGCTATAATTATAATTATAGCATACGGGACCCTAATCCGATTTGAGAGGTTAAAAAAGGACTTATTGCTGTGAAAAAAATTAAAATAAAAGAAAATTAAATTAAATTTATTTTTCAGATTAATTTTATGGATTTATTAACTACTACCAAATTTAATGTGGGTCCCATGTGCCATAACAGAGATTTTAGGGTGCTAAAACTTCTGGAGAAGCTAGAAACTACACAATATTAGAATTTCTAAATCTTATAAGATTTAGAAATTCTAAAATTCATGGATCGGCTGCTATTTTGACCCGTTCATTTTGTTATATTAATTTATTATAATTACCTAAATAAAACAAATTACTTTAGAAATAAAATCTTTTTTTTTATTAAACTGTTTAATGTGGCAACATGACAGCTTTCTATAAAGCATAATATCTAGTTGAAACATAATACCTTTTCATTAATTTGGAAAACTTTCTTGCATGAACTGATGTACTATTCTAATATTCTTGGACTTGTCCAAATGAACGACTGTTATTTTTCAGCTAAAAAATTTTTTTCACTGACGGCACCTTCTGAAATAAAACATTTATTAAAGTTAAAATGTAAAAGCTCCACACCTCGTTATGAGTATTTTATAATCTGAATTTATCTTTTAAGCTTTGTTTTACAAATTATATAACAATTATAAGAGAAAAAATTGCATCAATAATGTGCACTATGCAGGTCCCATTTTTTGTCCTATAACTAGGCATTCTTTATTCGTAGACATTTAACGGATCTATTTATAACTTAAAGCCTTTGAAAAAAAAAGAAGAAAACATTACACACTTACATGTAGGTATCTGCGTTTATATTAAGTACTTGTAGTTTCAAATCATTGTTATTTAAAGAAATTAATCCGTATTGCTTCAGGTTCCTTCGCATATCTCCTGAAATATACTTAGTATGATAAAATAGCACTCAAACCACTATAAAAATATGCTGCATGCCAAATATTTCGAAAACTAGTTGACTTTAGGGTCATTTAACAGGATGGCTTTTTTGTCTTTAAGGCAAACAATGGCAATATAATAAAACTGTTTTGTAACCGCCACTTTGGATGCAGGAAGCAGGATATCCCTTTGTAGGGTCACGTACCTACCTAGGTGTATTGCCAAAGGTTTTAAATTTAAAAAAAATTTTGATTTTTAAGTAAAAATATATTTGTAGAATCGTCGTTGATGCACGGAAAAAACTGCTATGCTATTTTCAATAATAGTATTATTCTTGATCACTGTCACATTAGTTATATTGAAGTTAATATTGTCTCAACAAAACATATTGTCAAAAGTTAAATATTTATTAATAGTTTTAAAAACCATATTATTCTTACCCTTAAATACATCAATGAAGTGTACAAAACCTCATTCGGTTAACAATTTTGTCGGCCATTTTATCCCGTGCCCATGCAAAGTTTTTCGCCGATTGCTAAACACTGCAAATAAGATGTAAATGAGGCCCCAAAACAACCAATATTAGTACATTATCTACTGGTAAAACTTACCTGTAACTTCTCAGAAAATAATTGCAGCGAAAAGGAAACAAAAGCGTGAAATTTACTTATCTAACATAATCCAGCAAGTCATAAAACCTGTGCCTGCTAGAAATGATATAAAAAGAAAGGGTTGAAACCTGCAAAATTTTTGCATTCCGTACTAATGCACTCGAGTCATTGCCGATATCAGCTGAGTTTTCCCGAAAGAGAAGGCAGTGTTGCCACTGTAGTTTTAAAAAATATATTTGACCTGTTTGGTAAAAAAAATGTACCTATTATCTTTTAAAACGTGGCACTGGAATAAAATTTGCTTCATAACATGCATGGTGAGATGCAAATAAAGAATTAAAAGATAAATCAACATAATGAAGTCACACTAAAGCGGATTTTCATATAGCAGAGTGTCGACTTCCTTCGTCCGAAAATTTACTTAAACAAATCTTTGAACTTTGTAATTAGAAACCACACAATATTTATTATTATTTAGACATTATCTTCTAGCATTTTAAATACAATCATCAAGCAGGGCAACAATGAATAATGCTTTCGTAACGAAGTGATACTAATAAATAATAAACAGTAACCTGTATTGTAAACCACTAAAATATCGCAGCATCGGCATCGCCGTAGTAAATTTTAAATATTATAAAGAGTTTTCTTTCATAAAAATTCCAAATTACTGCTACATTTAGCTACTATTGCTTTAACTTAATATGTTGTCTCATTTACTACAAATTGTTGTAAAATTTACACTAAAACTTGTGCTTGCTTCAACAAAATAATCAATTAATGAAATAGTATATTTGTATTTATTTATATTAACCTACCGTTAAAGTCAGTATAAATTGTTTTGTATTCTACACTTTTCGGTGTATTTTATTTTTAAAAAAATTGTGCTTAGTAATATTTTCAGTTGTTAGGTATTAAAATTTTGTGTTTTAAAAATGTATTCAGTTTGTTATAAATTGTATAATGTTAAAGGTTATTTACTCTACAAAAAGTAGAGAAATAATTCAAGTTTTTGTCTACAATTTGTTGCCAATATCATGTTTCAATTAGTATAACAAATTGTGAAAGAATTTATGATAATACTGTCTATTTTCTGCAATAAAATTTTAGTATTAATAATACTATACATATAATTTCTTTTTATAGAATCCGAATTATATTTACAAGTATTAGTTTAAAATTGTACTACAGAGACTCAAACACAACTTAATGGTACAAATTACAACTGGCAAATAACCTTTTTTGCATCCTGTGAATAAATATTTTTACAATTGTCTGAGAAAATGTTACAACTAGTACAAAATGAAAAGCACCATAATTGTTGACATTTTTGATTTTTGATTTTTTTCCGTGTTTTTTTATAAAAGTCACAGAAACATATGCAAAGGGAGGTACATTTTGCGGACAATGATGTACCCCTGTAATTATTCTTTGAGAATTAATTACCTACTTTTTAAGAATTGCGCTCCAGTTGGAGATTCTGCTCTACTACTTACTTCCCCAACCTAGATAGTCTGTTTGGGGAAATAGTGGATAGTCTAAACTGTTACTCCAGTACCTACTTTCCCAAAAACGAAGTGTTTGGGGAAGTAGTTGAGCAGTTGAGCACAATTCAGGTTATATTGACTCACTAGACTTCAGGCAATCCGCCCTTGAGCGCTGGATTTGTTATATGATGTCCGTTAGTCAGTGGCGTAGCACGGGTTCACAAGGCCCAAATGCAAACAATTGTTATGGGCCCCCCATCCACTGAAACCAAGGTTTGAGATCAAAAGTTGTAGGGTACATTAAGTAAAATTAGTCGGCCCTTGCGGAGTCGTGGGGCGTCGCTTTTCCATAGCTACGCCCTTAGTGACCTTCGATTACCTTCTTGAATCCAAGGCTCGGTTTGATCTACTACCTCAAATAACTCAAAAATAGTTTAGGTATTCTTACTGAAAACCACAGAAACGCATGAAAGTATTTAGAGTAGGGTGCCTACTTACTTTGTGGAGTGTTTTCCCGCATATACCTAGTGATCCCTTGAGCCTTCTGAGCCTCTAATATTTCTCCATTGGCGAAATAGTGGATAGTCTAAACTGTTACTCCAGTACCTACTTCACCAAACATAAAGTGTTTGGGTAAGTAGTGGAGCACAATTCAAGTTATTTCGACACACCAGAATTCAGGGAATCCAAGACTCAGTTTGGTCTACTATAGGTACCTATCTCAAATCAAATAACTCAAAAATAGTTTATCCTTATTGTAAAACGCAGAAACGCATAAAAGTATTTGGAGTAGGGGAAGTGGGCAAAGTCTTCCCGTAGTGTTCCCTTGAGCTTGCCTTCTGCTCTACTATTTCTCCACTATGTTTGGCGTAATAGTGGATAGTCTAAATTGTTACTCCAGTACCTACTACCCCAAACACAAAGTGTTTGGGTAAGTAGTGAGCACAATTCAGGTTATATCGATTCACCAGAATTCAGGGAATCCGCCCTCGAATGCTAGATATTGCTATAGGTATATGTCCCTTTGTACTTTTAAGTTCATGACCTTCTTGAATTTTGTTTATCTCAGGTGGATTATTTTGTCCTGGGTTTTATCCCAAGACTCAGTTTGGTCTACTAGGTACCTCATATAACTCAAAAGTAGTCTATTCTTATTGTAAAACGCAGAACCGCATGGAAGTATTTGGAATAGGGCAAGGGGACTTGTTTTATGGTTAAAGTTTTCCCGTAGTGTTCCCTTGAGCTTACCTTCTGCTGTACTATTTCCCCCAAACACAGTGTGTTTGGCGAAATTTGTAGATAGTCTAAACGGTTACCCCAGTACCTACTTCCCCAAACTCAAAGTGTTTGGGTAAGTAGTGGACCACAATTCAGGTTATATCGATTGAGCAGAATTCAGGGAATCCGCCCTTGAATGCTGGATTTTTTTATATGTCCCTTTGTGCTTTTAAGTTCATGACCTTCTTGAATTTTGGTTATCTCCAGTGGATAATTTTGTCCTGGGTTTTGATCCAAGGCTCAGGTTGGTCTACTAGGTACCACAAATAACTCAAAAGTAGTTTATTATTATTGTAAAACGCAGAACCGCATGGAAGTATTTGCATGGAGTAGGGCAAGGGGACTTATTTTGTGGACAAAGTCTTCCCGCAGTGTCCCCTTGAGCTTGCATTCTGCTCTACTCAAAGAGGCTCTACTATTTCCCCAAACACAGTGTGTTTGGCGAAATAGTGGATACTCGAAACTGTTACTTCAGTACCTATATACTTCACCAAACACAAAGTGTTTGGGTAAGTAGTGAGCACAATGCAGGTTATAGCGATTTACCAGAATTCAGGGAATCCGCCCTTGAATGCTGGATTTTGTTAATATGTTCCTTTGTACTTTTAAGTTCATGACCTTCTTGAATTTTGGTTATTTTAAGTGGATAATGTCGTCCTGGCTTTTGATCCAAGACTCAGCTTGGTCTACTAGGTACCACAAATAACTCAAAAATAGTTTTTTCTTATTGTAAAACGCCGAAACGGATGAAAGTATTTGGAGTAGGGGAAGGGGACTTATTTTGTGGACAAAGTCTTCCCATAGTGTTCCCTTGAGGTTGCCTTCTGCTGTACTATAGTTCCCCAAACACAGTGTGTTTGGCGAAATAGTAGATAGTCTAAACTGTTACTCCAGTACCTGCTTCCCCGAAGTGTTTGGGTGAGTAGTGGAGCACAATTCAAGTTATATCGATTTACCAGAATTCAGGGAATCCGCCCTTGCGGTGGATTTTGTTATAGGTCTGTTTGTACCCTAAAGTTCATGACCTTCTTGAATTTTGGTGACCTCGGGTGAATAATTGCCCTGGTCTTCACCTCAGGCCTCAGACTCAGTGAAAAATACCAACTACCTCAAATAATTCAAAAATTGTTTATTCTTATTGAGGAACGCATGAAAATATTTGCAGTAGGGGATTTATTTCATGGACCAATTCTCACCTTAGAGTTCCCATGAGAAATAATTTTCTAGTTTTAGGGATATAGCGCCCAAGCTGAGAACTTTGCTCCACTACTTTCCTAAACACAGAGTGTCTGAAGAATTTAAGGGATCCTCCCTTAAGCATTGAAGTTATTATATGATGTGCCTTTGTATGTTTAGGTTGATGATCTTCTTGACCTTGACCAATAAAGCTCTCCCAAATTTTCTCTCTGGAATTAAACCTTGCCACTTTTAAGAATTGGGCCAAAGTTGGTAATTTTTCTCCCCTACTTCCACAGTGTTTGGGGAAGTAGTGGCTAAACTGTTACCCCGACCTCAGTAGGTACTTCCCCAAAAACACAAAGTGTTTGGGGAAGTGCTAGACCTACTAGACTGGGAGTTTAGGTTGTTTCAACTCAGTGTAATTTAGGGGATCTGCCCTTGGGCATTAACTTCGTTTTCTGATGGACCTTGATATTCTTAAGATGATGACCTTCTTGAATTTTAGTCTCATCATTCGGATAGTCAAGTTTTTATTGGATGTCAAGTGTATAGTATTAATTTCGATCACAGAGTTCAATTAAGAAGGTTACACAAGGTTAGAAACTGCGATTATAAAATTTAAATTGCGAAAAACCTAAATAAATGTGCGCCAAACAAGAAATTTGGGTCAATGTAAACTAATTTATATGCAGAAGTGTGCATCATGTACTTGGCTGAACGAGAAAAGCGTTATTTGCGATCCTGATTAGTGGCTTTTATGTGTTCGAAGAATTCAAGAAGATTTTCGGTGAAATAAACTAAATTTCGTGCAAAAAGTTGTGCCTTTCTCTATTATAAAACAATAACAATAGACATTATAATAGGACCCACAAGGAAACTGAACGCGCTTCTCTTTGAGTTATCGCGCAATCTCCGTTGTGAATACAACAATCTGACATAAGATTAAAATGTCACTTTATTTCTTTATTGCCTGTCAGTGGTTATAAGATATTTTTAGTATATTTTTTCGAGATAGAACGCAGTAATTAGCCCTTAAGGAAACAACCAGAGGGATAACCACAAATTTCATAAGCATCCGGGTAAGTTGACAGACATTCTTCAATTCTCAAGGACAGTTCTTGCCTTTGTTCTAGATTTTTCACCCTACAGGTCTAAGCTTGTTTATTTGTCATAGGTTTGAGGCCTGCCTCAGCTTTTGCCACTACCGATTTTTCTCTCAAGGGAAACGGAGTTGGAATGGTAAGGTGTGTTTAGTCCTCCTGCAGCAAGGAACAACTACCAAATCATGGACAAAAGAAGGGGCCGGCCCTTGCCGGATGCTGTGATACTGAAACCACTTGCATTCAATCTCGAAGAGGCCTTACAAGTAGAAATCATCTACAGGCCTAACCTGCTGGCAATTAACCAAAATGATCTTAAGCCTGGTGAAGTAACACTACCCCAAAGGGATGGAGCTGTTAATGTTTTACGGTTTCTTCGAGTTTGGTTGGATTTACCACATTCAGTATTTCTTTCTGCTGTTTCCTATTTGGATATGTTTCTTGCAAAGATGAAGGTAAGAAATTTTACTTAAAAATTTTTGTAGCACCTAAGAATAAATGTAGATTAGGGTGATGTAATACTAATGTAATTTTCATGCAATGTTAATACTACTTATTTCCAAGCAAATGATAAAGTTAAATACAGTCATTAACACAAGAGCCTTCGCTCGAGTTCTTGCAAGGTTCAAGAGGGATTATAGACTAATCCCTTCACAAATTAATAGAGGGTGAATAACGGAGATTAGGTACACCCTTTATTAGGTTAGTGCGTTGTAATAGGGGAGAGTGGTATATAGCGGGACATGGTATATACTGGAACAGAAGCCCTAGTCGCCATCTTTTAGATAACTGGTGAAATATTTCAGAGTATGATGAAGAAAAGTGCAGACTTCTTCTTCTAAAATAAAATTTAATTCCCTATTAAGGCACAACAAATTCAGAATTGTAACAAGCACGTGTTGGCATGCTACATGTTATTTACTTACTGTGGTGAAATTGTGTGTAATTTCGGTATTAGTTTACAAAACATTTTGAAATTGATACAGTGTATAGTGATACCATTAATATCTTTAAAGATTATTTGAATATAAATAAATTAGCAGTAAATGTTTCCAAAACAAAAGCCATGGTGGTCACTACACAATTTAAGCTAAAACAAATTCAACCAGAGCAACTTAACTTACACATTAATGGGGAGCCATTGCAATGGGTTAATGATATAAAATATTTGGGTTTCATGATTGATAGTACATTGAGTTTCAAAAGTCACTTTGATTATGTAAAGAAAAAGATATGAAAAAAACTATTCTTCTTTTCAAGAATATCAAGAAATATATCACTTTTTGCAAGAATAAATGTGTTTAGAACATTAATACAACCCCACTTCGACTACTGTGCTAGCCTCTTGTGTTTATTGGACCAGAACTCATGTCAGTCTTTGCAAGTCTTGTTTAATCGTGGTATGAGAGTGATATTGAGATGTAACAGATATGCGCCCATTCATCTGATGCTTGAATGTCTGAATTGGTTAACATTAAAGAAACGATGGTACTATCTCGCAATGACTTTTATATACAAAATAATTAGTGGTAACGCACCCATATACTTTAATGAATTTATTGTATATAATAATCAGATACATAACTATTCAACTAGAAGTAGTGCTCAACTATATGTGAGAAGAGCTAGCTTAAAAAGGTCTATGAAGTCGCTGTTTCATAACGGTATAATAGAATATAATAGATTGCCCAAGGAGATCAAACAATCAACATCTATTGGACAGTTTAAATCAAGATTAATGCGATACATAAAAAGTTAGTTTCAAGCATAATTTAATTTTTCTTATATTTTGATGTCCTCATTTGTCTCTTATCTTGTCTCGTGTGCCTGAGCGTGTCTAGTTGAGTGAGGGTGACCTAACCCTGCATTTTTGGTTGTATTTTATTATGTTTGTTTCATATTTGTAAGTGTTAGCGAACTAATTCCTTGTGAATTTTGTATTTTGACTGAATACTGTATTGACTTTAGATTATTATTATATTAGGATTTCCTACTTGAATAAATAAATAAAAAAAAAAAAAAAAAAAAATTACTAATGGCAAGTTTAAATAAATTAGATCAGTTAGTTACTTTTTGTTTTAAAATTTTTATTGAAATGTTAATGTAAACATGGTATATACCGGGACAATCCCACTATATACCACTAAAAAGGTTGTCCCTGTATGCACCATTATAGTTTTTAATGTAAATTAATAGGCAGTTTTGTGGTTTCTATCATCAAGTGAAAGCGATGTGGAAGATGATATAGTGGACGACGATTCATGTGATGATATTGATAGTGACGTGCAAGATATTGAAGTTTCAAAAATAGGAACATCAAATTTTATTTTGGTTCAATATCCTTTAAAGAAAAGTGTTAAGCACTTTATAGGCCAGGTAGATGCAGTGGACTCTGAAGAATACTCTGTGAATTTATTAAGAAAATGATCAGAGTTTACATTTATTTTTCCTGAAAAAAAGGACGAGGATATAGTCAATAAAATGGATGTTGTATGCAAGCTACCTCAGCCAATTGTAGTAGGAGGCACTGAAAGAGGTGCCAAACAGCTTAAATTTAATTTTAATTTTTCGGAATTTAATATCCAGTAAGATGTTTTGATTTTTTCAGTTTAGTCATTTTTGTTTAGTACCTATTAATAAGAGGATCATAAATAGGTGTTTTCAGTTTATTATTAACATAAAATTGTCTTAGTACCTAAGTATTAAACTCTTTTCCCCCCTTTTTATGAATTTAAAATTCATAAATATCCCGTTTCTCTATTAGTTTCCTGTTGTCCCGTTATAGACCATAGGGTGGTACACACTGGGACACATGGTATATCCAGGGACAAGTCTTTTTGATAGAACAATAGTTCTTAATAGGTGAAAAAAATAATAACTAAATGTGGATTTAAAATGAAAAAAAAAACACTGTTGTTCATGAAACAGAAAAAATATTTTTTTAATAACATAAAGTAAAAAAACGTCCCTGCATATACCACTCTCCCCTATTTGAAATATATTTTTAAACTACAAACTTATATTTTTACTACTTGATCCTTATATTAGAAATTAAGTCATCGCTCTTCTCTTAACGACTAAGAAAATTGTAGACTAATGCAACAAGTGTCTAAGTCACATTTTATGGTTTCTTTGGCACCTT
Organism: Philopedon plagiatum; assembly: GCA_963971165.1. Classification (NCBI taxonomy): domain Eukaryota; kingdom Metazoa; phylum Arthropoda; class Insecta; order Coleoptera; family Curculionidae; genus Philopedon; species Philopedon plagiatum. Next base: position 16,197,304 of record OZ020198.1, on the reverse strand, counting down.
AGGATTTCGTGTCACTATTAAAATGATAAAAATGTGACTTAGGCATCTAGCTTCTGCTTCTTAGCCATCTGCAAATATTACTAATTTATTGTGCAAACATTTTCATTAGGAGAAATCAGAAGTTGTAATTTCAAAATGTGAGTATGTAGGTGTATGTTTATTTAGAGATGTTTTCTTTAGCTCTCTAAATAGACAAACAGACACAAATTTTGTCCACAGATTGACGTGGGCTTAACAGATATTTGTATACCATATCTAAATACATTTTTAGTTCAGTATATAAGTAATTAAATAATATGTTAATTGACACTATTCTGAATAATCTATTCAATTGCATTTTTTTCAATACGATGTAATATTTAAAATTGGATGGAAGTTTATCAGTATTAATTTTAGTTCAGTGTCCTCTGTCTAGACTAAAACAGAAACTAATAGCATTGTTAATTTGCTCTTTAAGCTCTCTTTTGATAATGATGGTTTATAATGCAAGAAATATAATTTAACGTTTTTTTTTAGGTGCATGAAAAGTTCTTAAGATGCGTTACCCTAAGTTGTTTGCATCTTGCAGCGGAAATCGAAAATTGCAAAATTGACGTCAACCATTTGGTGAAGATATCCCAAAGCAAATGCACCATTCGCGACGTTCTCCGCATGGCAAATGTTGTCAAAGAAAAAATTAAGATTCCTGCAGGTGAAAAGCCCACCACACCTGCAGATTTCCTTAAGGTTTACATCGACATATTTAAATGTGTTACAAAGCAGTGGGAACATATCATCACAAGAGATCTAATTCAGGTTCGAGAGAGAATGCTTATATTGCTTGAAGTCCTGCTTTCTGATTCTACCACAGCGTACTTCAGACCATCAGCTATGGCTCTTATAGTATTTCAAAGTGAAGTTGAGACAATTATGGCACAGGGTTTGCCTAACAAATCTGTCTATTTCTTAGGAGAGGTCCTGCAATTTCTCTCAATCATTCGAGAAATACAACTCAAGTGCAAGGTAAGATAATGTAAGATCAAAAGAAACGTCCTCAAAATATGTAGTGGAATCTAGGGGTGGGCCAAATATTCGATAATTAATCGATTGAACGATTACAAAAAAATTTAAAATCGATTAATCGATTTTTCAATTAATCGATTAATCGACTTTTCGATTAATCGATATTTCGATTAATCGAGTTTCTCGATTAATCGTTTTTTCGATTAATCGATTTTCTCGATTAATCGATTTTTTCGATTAATCGATTCTTTTTTATAATCATAACTCAACTATGAAATACGTATTCAACGAAATAATTTGAATGATATATATATATATATATATATATATATATATATATATATATATATATATATATATATATATATATATTATGTATTTAATAATAATAATAATTTCAAGAATCTGGCCAAAAGGACAATTTTACAATAGGTATACGTTACTTGTAGTATGTATTTTGTATTGTCAACTTGCAAAGTGGTATGTTAATAAATAAATAAATATATATATATTTTTTTCAGATTAAAAATGCTGAATTGAAAACCTGCTACATACAGATCTCAAAAATATTGAAACAGTATAACAGCGAGAAGAAGAACATCAGTCGCCAGCAACTGCGTTGGAATTTTTCATTATCCACCATCCAGAATGCATCCATGAAGCGTGCCAGCTACCACCCTTATTTCCAGACCATCAAGGAGTGACACCTTGACTAAAAAAATCAGTGAAATCCCAGTTTTTGTAAGCACTCCTTTAGTTCATACATTTTTTATGTCGCGTTTTGACTACATGATAGTTGTTCGTTTAATAGTCGGTGAATTTTAATGTTACTTGTCATTTATTTTATCTGTAAATGTCTTAAGTGATAAAAGTGTGAGAAAAAGGAAATAAAAATTTATATACGTTTTTTAAAAACTGTAAAAAAATTTAAATATTGAAAATTTATAAAAAAAAAAGTTTATTGAAAATGGCTATATATTTAGTTTTAGATGTGTTTTGTTGTAAACTTAGAGCTATATTTAAATAATGTGCTTACAAGTTTTTCAATATGTACTTTTTTTTCCTTACGTTACTAGTCCTAAAATGTTTGTTACCATCACTGAATGGCAATCTGATTCATTGTGTTATTACAAATAGAAGCACTATTAATTTTTTAATATCTAGTTTTATTATACACTGCCTACTGCTCACGATTTTCACATATTAAAATTGGCTATTGAAAAGACTAGACAGGGTTGCCCAATAAAGGGACTAACAGCTCAAAATCTCTGTTAGAAACCTCTAATAAGAGAACTCCACAAATTTATTTTCCGCGCACCACATAGCAAAGAGTTTGCAACCCAAAATTATCTTCTGCATAGATTACCGAAGTTTTTATAGAAGCTACCGTTGTAGATCAGGCGCGGCTCGTCCATAAGGTCATTTATTTTCAATGCTCTACCTAATAATTTATTTTTTAAAATCCAAAAAATAATTATCTTTTCGTTCAACAAAGTGCAAGTTCCATGCGCCCCAAGAAAGAATCAAGCCAAGCTTGCTTCGAGCTCGGCCGTATTTTAAATTTACCTCATAGGTTTATATGGAAATAGAAAACTATAAATGCATTAAAACTAAGAGAAACAAACACCTGCGCTTTAGGAAGTTAAAAAGAGACAAATATATAACGAAATTGGCGACGGCTCACCCATAATAAGTATACAAATATACTCGAACAGCTCCGTGAAATATACTATTGCAAAACATTTGGGATAGACAAAGAAAAACTAATTACCTAATATGCGCATTCTATTTGCATAAACTTTTGTTTACATTTCATTACGTCGTGCCGGCATTTTGAAGATCCTTGAGTCCTTTGTTAGTCATTTTTCATTTAAAGACGCTACTAAAAGACGACTAACAAGCCCCGCCCAGTTTCAACTTTTGACCACGGAGGCCTCTCATTGGTCGTCTAAATTTATATATATATATATATATATATATATATATATATATATATATATATATATATATATATATATATATATATATATATATATATATATATATATATATGTATATATATATATATATATATATATATATATATATATATATATATATATATATATAACGAGGTTCGACTTTCCTAATTTTGTTGTGCAATATGTTTTTGGATATTACTTGATATTTGTGTTGTGTCCTCTGTGTAGTAGTGTAGTACTAGTATTTGTGTTAATGTTTACTTCAATTTAGTATTCACTTAGTATGGCAAAAGAATGTACGCAGTACATGCTTTTGGTAAATTGAATTGGAATTACCTTAGGGCAACTGCCCTGAAGCTCTACGAGCCTTAAGACCACACACAAGTATTGTTTAAACAAATCGCTGTACGTTTTCTGGTACCCAAGTACAACTAAGCCAAAATAAATTGCAACTTTTGGTTCTAGAAGTTATGTATCATTTTTCAAAGTTCTTCATAATATATGTTTACTACAGAGTACAGATGTAAAGCTCGTTTCATGCGTTGACCTATTACTTGCAATAAACTATTATCAACACCAGCTGTAATAAAACCAGGTAAGAACAGTGTAATTGTAACGAACAATGTTACTTATCATAGCCGTCAAATAGGTAAATAAAGTTCCTAACTCAAATAACACTAAATTAGAAGAAAGAATATGTTAAAAAATTATATATATATTTGAAGGTACATATAAAAGATGTGATCGTCTAGAAATATTAAAAGCATTTAATATTAAGAAGAAATATGTATGCGATACCATTTCTGCCAATATGGGGCATAAAGTTTTACGCCTGCCCCCCTATTACTGTATTTTTAACCCAACCGAGCATATTATGTGGCATCAGAAAAATCAAAATAAATTATTATTAGAAAAGTTGTAGGTAGCATTAGTATAAAAAGTTGTAAAAATTCGAACTCGAAGATTCCTATTTTTCATTTAGTAATATTCAAATTCAAATTTAATTCAAATTCAAATTCAAATTCAAATTATATATATATATATATATATATATATATATATATATATATATATATATATATATATATATATATATATATATATATATATATATCAAAGAACCACTTGTTTTTAATGTAGACGCAAATGACAATGACAGCGAAACCGAATTCAATTTATATATTTCTTTATTGTACAAATAAATTGAATGACATAAACAATGTTTTAATCATTCGGAATTTAACAAGATTTTATTTTTTCCAAAATTATTCCGAATTTAACCCACTCCGACTCTGGCGCATTTTAAGAATCTTGAAATATTTATATTTACATTTAATGAGGTACTTACCATTTTGTCAAAAGGCAACGAAAGAGCTTGAAACGAGCTTTACCCTTTTTTCGCATGAGGGAACAAAAATAAAGGTAAAATTGTACATTGTAAAATATAAAGAAGTTACCTTGTAACGAACAATGTTACTTATCATAGCCGTCAAATAGGTAAATAAAGTTCCTAACTCAAATAACACTAAATTAGAAGAAAGAATATGTTAAAAAATTATATATATATTTGAAGGTACATATAAAAGATGTGATCGTCTAGAAATATTAAAAGCATTTAATATTAAGAAGAAATATGTATGTGATACCATTTCTGCCAATATGGGGCATAAAGTTTTACGCCTGCCCCCCTATTACTGTATTTTTAACCCAATCGAGCATATTATGTGGCATCAGAAAAATCAAAATAAATTATTATTAGAAAAGTTGTAGGTAGCATTAGTATAAAAAGTTGTAAAAATTCGAACTCGAAGATTCCTATTTTTCATTTAGTAATATTCAAATTCAAATTTAATTCAAATTCAAATTCAAATTCAAATTATATATATATATATATATATATATATATATATATATATATATATATATATATATATATCAAAGAACCACTTGTTTTTAATGTAGACGCAAATGACAATGACAGCGAAACCGAATTCAATTTATATATTTCTTTATTGTACAAATAAATTGAATGACATAAACAATGTTTTAATCATTCGGAATTTAACAAGATTTTATTTTTTCCAAAATTATTCCGAATTTAACCCACTCCGACTCTGGCGCATTTTAAGAATCTTGAAATATTTATATTTACATTTAATGAGGTACTTACCATTTTGTCAAAAGGCAACGAAAGAGCTTGAAACGAGCTTTACCCTTTTTTCGCATGAGGGAACAAAAATAAAGGTAAAATTGTACATTGTAAAATATAAAGAAGTTACCTTATCATGACCCGATAGGTTTTAAGACAAACCTATTATATCTTCTTTGGTTTTAAGCACTGCCAAATCACCTTATAATATACAGTTTTCATTTAACGTAATTCAACGGTTCTAAATCAAAATAAAATTTACATCTTTGAACAGTACTAATCACGCAGACTCTCCGATTTCTTCCAACAGGGTTGTCAAAATGTTTAATAAACCTTTTGAAAACAAAAATCCTAATTTTTAAAAATCGGTATGTATAATTTTTAATATTTATTACTAGTGAATACTTGGAAATTAAGCTATAACTAATTTAACTCCATTACAAATTACAAGTATTGTCGCTGATACTAACGGAACTCACCGAAAAAAATACCCTTTACACTTCAATTTACTGATAGATTTTGATATTGGTGACATCATTCGTAGACAAATTAGAAACATCCAGCGCTTTCATCAATCAAAAACCAGTGCTTAACTGCAACTAGGACACTAATGATTCTGTGAACGCTTGAAATATTTGACCGTCGATTAGTCGTGTTCTTTTCCAGTGTCAAAAATAGGCACTCGACACCAGTGCAAGAGCAGCACTGGAGGAAAATTTCTTAAGGACACATCTTTTAATTTAGATGAAGCTTGCCTCGAGGCTGCCTCAAACAGAAACGAGAAGCAGGTTTCTCCAAAACTAAACACTTTGTCGCAGTTTTTTCTTTTACACGAAAGAAGGGAACAGTCCGCGCGATATGACACTTTTTATTTAAAGAACAATTAAAGGGGGTCAAAATTGATAAAAATGCATACAAAATACACTGCAAGCAGGTAAGGCACAGTTTTGGAGATGACCTTTTAGTTCTGCTTGATGCAGCCTCGAGGAAAACTATCACTGGGACATCTTAAAGATATATTTAAGGTAACCTTTAAGGCTTTTATTGTTTTTTGCCGTTGTGACCTCTCTAAATTATTTTAAAGAAATAAGAAATATGTCATAAGCCGCGAATTCTTCCGTCCTTTTATGTAAAAGTAAAAAACCAGCGAGATAGATTTTGGTTTTGAAGAAAACCTGCTTACAGTGTATTTTTTTTTATCAATTTTGACACCCATTACATTTTTTAAATAAAAAATATGTCATACGTCGTGGACTATTTCCTTCTTTTATGTACAAGTGAAAAATCTGTTTAGTTTTGGAGAAGACCTGCTTATTTTAGTTTCTGTTTGAGACTGCCTCGAGGAAAACTATATACTGGGACATCTTCAAGATATCTTTAAAGAAACCATAAAATCTCTTTATCTTTTTTTGCCCTTTAATTGTGACCCCTCCAAATTGTTTTAGAGATAAGAAAATATATCAGAAGCCTCGAATTGTTCCCTTCTTTCATGTAAATGTGAAAAACCAGCAAGAAAAATTTTGGTTTTGGAGAAAACCTGTTTATAGTGAATTTTTTATGTATTTTTATAATTTTGGAGAAGATCTGCTTAAAGTGTATTTTTTATCAATTCTGACTCCCCTTAAAAAATTTTTAAATAGAAAATATGTCATACGCCGGGGTCTGTTCTCTTCTGTCATATACAAGTGAAAAAACTGCGACTGGAGAAGACCTGCTTTTAATTTCTGGACGAGGCTTACATAAGGACATGGTTGACACTCCATAGAGCGAGCGGAGCGAGTACGGAGTCTGATGACGTCATACAGAGTGAACGGCGCCAAACCAAACATATTCGAGCTGCTTGAACTGTCGGTTTTGGAATTCGAGGTTATGGTTACGATACAAACATCTAAGATACAAACGATAAACGTAAATACCTGATAGTGAGGTCGTTTTTAATATTCATGAAAGTTTTGTATGTATTCCATATTCATTTTGTTAACAATAGGCGTGTTCGGTTAATCCTCGGCGAGGCCTCAGATGCCTCTGCGCGCCAAAATTCCGTTCGGTAAATGTCTTCGAGCGAACCGAGGAAAAATACACCGCGTTCGTTTATTCCCAGGCAGAGAACTCTGAGCTTCATCTTTTTCGTCGGAGGATTTTGACCGATTGAACGGAGAATCCAAACATCTGATCAGCTGATCACTTGTTTAGATATTTAGATGAAAAATGAGGTTAAAAGGGGATTGGATTGAATGGATTGTTTAATTTAGAAAAGAATATTGTTGTCGCAAAAAGACTGACCACTTTGTAATTTATTTCGTTTTCCTTGCTGTACCTTGTTTTGGGTTTTTTTCGTGATGAGTTTCGCAAGAGTAGATGACCACAATTTTCACACAATTACTCTTCAAAATGAAAATAACTCCTATAACTGTCTGGTAACCAAAGAAGAATATAATAAAATTAATAACGGAGGTATGTATGTCTAGGATAAAACTTTTTCATTTCATGGACCTGCGTTTTAAAAGTATACTTTTGATGATGCTTCATCATCATCTTCCATTATAAGTTCATGTCCTAGTTGAATAATAGGCACTAGTAAATTCAGATCCCTGTTTAAAACACAGAAAAACGGTTATAGTGGTTTAGAAAGTTATTAAACAATCCGAAAGAGTTTTAAACCTAAACAGTTCAAATTCAAAAATCAATTTAAGGTTAAAACAAAACAGTAGCGAATTCCATTGAGAAAACTGCTGCAATGCCAATGTATTTGTATCCTTCCTTCCCTACTGTGGGACAGAGAAAGAGAATTTCTGTCCCTATTCCACAGTATAGAAAAGAAGAGGATAGGAATAGACTGACACGGCACCAGTTGCCCAATGGATTTCGACATAGATTAAAAATTGCGTTCGGTAAATGCCGCGATCGTCGGAGTGCTCTGTCGATCAGCTGTTACACATCTGCCGTCTGTCTGATCTCGTCCGCGAGGATTAACGGAACACGACTAATATTGCATACTTTGCTGCAGAGAGTTTATTTACTGATGGTGATGAGGAAGAGGAACATGAAAACAGTTTAGTTAGAATTAAACATTATGCAGAGTTCACGATGTTGGTTGAATTATACAGGATGACAATTTTTTATCCATTTTAGAATGTGCCCTGATGGATTTCATTCCCTGTTAAACAAACTAATTGAATTGGCTCATTTGCCATTGTCAGCAGCGTATTTTACTGTATATTTTTTAGATTAGGCGTAGCATGTTACTTTGTAATAGGGTAACTTATACGTACCTGTAAAGTACCGACTTAAATAAATAAATAAGTCCACAACAATTGCGACAAACAATTTTTTAGGTTAATAATCAGAAAGAACACAACGCGCATGCCCGCCCCATCTACCTTCTTTTAAAATCGGAGTAATAAGAGTACGCTCGGAGAGCTCCAAAGAGGCCAAACCAAATGTAACAGAGCGTGTTCGGAGCTCCAAAAATAACAGAAAATAGAACTCACTCGGAGTACTCCGAGCGTCAACCCAAACATATCCTTGGAACCCGTTAAGAGGACGCCAACGCGGGCTATTCGAACTCCTGTCATAGTCTCTCGGTTTGCAAAAGGACAAACTCAAAAAGAAATCAAAAAGTTATGCTTTCTGAACATGTTATACCGGTCTCTCGAAAGTACTAAATAAATTAGAAACCTTATTTCAAAACAATCCGCAAGTTAACGTTTTTAAAATTGATTTCGGTATTCCAAATTAGCAAATACCGCGGATTATGCGGAAACGGAAAGACTTTTTTTCATTTGTTTTTGACACCGCGTAAAGGGTTCGAGATATCGAGAATAAACTTTTTTCAGACAGTCGATTTCCAACGGACGGTCGGGGAAGAGCATTTCGCGTGCGCTCTAGACGGGAATTATCCCGCGGGATAATTTGACTTCGCCGTCGTTGCTCGCCGTTGGGATAGACAATTTCGCGGTGTGTTCCTATACTATTATTCTTATAATTAGACTAAGGGCTACATGGCCTTCATAACTGTAGTTTTTATGAATAAATCCGTACAGTTCTAGCCCGTTTAGACTAGTTACATGATTAATAGGCATCAGGAAGCACTTTTTCGGGTTTCGTTCATCCTAATATAAAATGCTGCTCTGTTCCCCATTTGGTAAGTACCTATAATGTTCTTTTTAAAGTGGGAATTTTTAATATTAAGATTTTTAACTGAGCGGTAGCCATATTATCCACTGACATAGCTACATAACTCTAGCACTTTCACCATTCCATCACAATTTTTTCTTCGATCCAAGATTTTTAAGTACCTAATTATTATTTTACTATTTTTTAACTTTTTTTTCAAAACTTGAACACTCTAACAAAAATTACTGCTAGAAACTAAAAATCTTGGTTTTGTTAAATTTTTGCAAGTTTTTGGCAGTATCGAGGGCAGTGTCATTAGGTACTCAACTAAACGGAATACCTATTACTGATTTTGTTTCACCCAGATTTCTAAATTAGGTAGTTTAAGTTGTACTTTCAACGAAATTAAGTGCACTTTCACTATATGTCACAAATTTTGCAGAAAAAATTAAAATTACTTACGTACCTATCCATATTTTCTGGTGTAAGTACCTACTCATTCACTAAAAATATTAAATTTTATTCAATTTTACTGAACTCATGTCATTTGTTTAAGAAAAATGCAATTTTATATACAAGGTGTCACTGACTGAGGTTGCCGATATGACAAATCAACCTAAATTTTAATTTTTTGAGAAAAGATCATTCTTCATAAAAGTTATTATTTAGTAAGAGAATGTGATTGACATTGAGAAAAATTAATTTTTGTGTATAGGTCGTCCTAAATTTTAAAAACATAAATCAAGTAAACTACCCCAATTTGTTATTGTTTATAAAGGAAATGCTGTTTGAGGTAGTTGCTTAGAATTACATTGGTAGGTACTTTGTGTCGTCAAGATCCAAAGTTTCAATTGAAGTCATGCTTATATTTTTTTTATTGCAATATTTTGTTTGTTACCTGTAAGTAGGTATGTCAAAAATACTCATTCAATTAGATACCTAATTAGTAATAAAGGATTTAAGATCTTAATGATGTTATTTTCAATTAACACTGCAGCTTGTGTACCGTAACCGTAACTAAATGAATTGCGATATGCTCGTATGCTTCCAGTATGGTCATCATACTTTAAAAAGTAAAATGGTTTAATTGAAATTTTGGCCTTTCTCTGCGAAAATAATTCTAAGCAATTTTTCACATGTCGTTACCCTTATAAACAAAAAACAGAGGTAGTTATTCCCTCGGTTATTCCTAGGTAAAGTTTATATTTTTGAAGTTTTTGAATGTCCTGGGTAAATTTTTTTTTTCAGTTTGAACCTTACGTTTTCTCCAAGCAACAATTTTCAATTCAATTTGTCCTGAATAGGGTTGCTGATACCACCAACGAACCCGATTTTTAACTATTACTTAAAAGTCATTATTCATACAAATTTTTGCTAAATAAAAGAATACGACTTACATTGACAATTTTTTTATATACAGGTGTCACCAAACTTTAAAAATATAAATTTTAATTATTTATTTTTATTTAGTAGAAAAATGCTATCTAAAAAAGTTTTTTAGAATTACTCTTGCAGACTTTGCAGCTGGTATATAATAATTAAATTAATTGCACTATATTTATAGGTTTCCAGTGTTCTCATCATATTTTTAAAATGTACAAAGATTTAATAACTCAGGGTTTTGACTATGAAAATGATTCTAAGCAACTTTTTTACATATCATTTTCTGTATACCTAAACAAGAAACAGATATTGATTTTAGCTCGATTTTTAGTTAAAAGTTGTGTATTCAAAATTTTTGGACGCTCTTTATAAAAAAAGTAATTTTGTTTAATTAAATAATTAATAATAAAACCGTAGTTTTTCATAAACAGTTTTTCTATGAAGAATGATTTTTGCTAAAGAAAGTAAAATTTTTTATACCTATGGAGTTTCTCTCTCAACTTCATTTAAGGGTTGCTCAGTTCAGCAACCATTGCTGATACAACAAATGGATCAGATTTTCAATTTGGTATTTTAGTATTAATTTTTTTATACAGGGCGCCCAAATTTTATCCAAGAGTAAAACCATATTTTGAGGGCCGGTTCTCCCAAAGTGAGGCCCTAAGCGCTAGACAAATTTAAGGCCCTATTTTATACTGTTCAACCAAATTTTATTTATGAAATAAATTACAGTAACGGTTCCGATTAAGTTAGTAATAAAATGGATTCAAAACTTTAACACTCTCACAAAAATAACTACTAGAATCTAAAAATCTTATTGTAGTTAAATTTTTTCAAGTTTTTGGCAGTAGGTATTGAGGGCAGTGTACCTAATTAGGTACTCGACTAAACGGCATATTACTTATTTTGTTCAGGTTTTGCCTAGATTTTTAAATTAGGTAGTAGTTGTACTTTTCAGCGGCGCGCCCAAGGGGGGGGGCTGGTGGGCTCCAGCCACACCCCCCCCCCCCCCCCCGACCAACATTCTAGACACGCAAAAATTTAAAAATTTTACTACTAATTGAAAAAATCCATCGAATTGCAATATTCAGCCCCCCCCCCCCCAAAAGACAAAATCCTGGGTGGACCACTGGTACTTTTAACGAAGTTAAGTGCACTTTCACTATGTGTCACAAATTTTGAAGAAAAAATAAAAATTATATACCTATCTATATTTTCTGGTGTACCTACCTACTTAAATTTTATTCAATTTTACTGAACTCATGTCATTTGTTTAAAAGTGTATTAAATAGTGTATAGTGATAGTACATTTTTAAATTTTTTGTTTTTAATTTTTTTGCTTTTTGTGAGGCCCTAGGCAAGCGCATAGTGGTAAAACCGGCCCTGCATATTTTGTATTTAAGTATAAGGGAAAAGCTGATTTAAAAATCGTTTAGAATTAATTTTACAGTTAAATTCTAATTAAGATATAGTTATAGTCTAGGAGATGTTCAATTAATTGGTCAAAACCGCAAGTCTCTATATAGACCGGAAGAGATTTGACGATTTTTAAATTTAAGGATCACGTATCCATACAAATTTAAGATATAGTTATAGTCTAGGAGATGTTCTATTTATTGGTGAAAACCTCAAGTCTCTATATAGACCGGAAGACATTTGACGATTTTTAAATTTAAGGATCACGTGTCCATACAAATTTAAGATATAGTTATAGTCTAGGAGATGTTCTATTTATTGGTGAAAACCGCAAGTCTCTATATAGACCGGAAGAGATTTGACGATGTTTAAATTTAAGGATCACGTGTCCATACAAATTTAAGATATAGTTATAGTCTAGGAGATGTTCAATTAATTGGTCAAAACCGCAAGTCTCTATATAGACCGGAAGAGATTTGACGATTTTTAAATTTAAGGATCAGGTGTCCATACAAATTTAAGATATAGTTATAGTCTAGGAGATGTTCTATTTATTGGTGAAAACCGCAAGTCTCTATATAGACCGGAAGAGATTTGACGATTTTTAAATTTAGGGATCACGTGTCCATACAAATTTAAGATAGAGTTTTAAATACATTAAATTAAATTACTACATAACAAACATAACATAACCGTTTTTATCCGCTACCGGATGGGTTTGGTTTTGCTCCGTTTTTATCCGCTACCGGATGGGTTTGGTTTTGCTCCGTTTTTATCCGCTACCGGATGGGTTTGGTTTTGCTCCGTTTTTATCCGCTACCGGATGGGTTTGGTTTTGCTCCGTTTTTATCCGCTACCGGATGGGTTTGGTTTTGCTCCGTTTTTATCCGCTACTGGATGGGTTTGGTTTTGCTCCGTTTTTATCCGCTACTGGATGGGTTTGGTTTTGCTCCGTTTTTATCCGCTACCGGATGGGTTTGGTTTTGCTCCGTTTTTATCCGCTATCGGATGGGTTTGGTTTTGCTCCGTTGTAAAAAAATCAAAATTTTTGGTCTCAGATTTTCCTGAAAATGGGTTGTTTCCTAGTCAATTTGACGCCGGAGAACACGAAAAAACCATCCATTTCGTCGTATCTCTTCGGGAATTGGAATTTTCCGACGAAAAATAGATTTCCTGAAGAAATAGGACAAAATGGAGGGGTTTTTCGTTTTCTCCGGCATGAAATTGACAAGGAAGCTCAAGTTCAGGACAATCTGAGTTGAAAAATTTTGAAAAAAAAAATATTGATACAGAAGACTCCCCCCTTGTAAAAAAATCAAAATTTTTGGTCTCAGATTTTCCTGAAAATGGGTTGTTTCCTAGTCAATTTGATGCCGGAGAACACGAAAAAACCATCCATTTCGTCGTATCTCTACGGGAATTGGAATTTTCCGACGAAAAATAGATTTCCTGAAGAAATAGGACAAAATGGAGGGGTTTTTCGTTTTCTCCGGTATGAAATTGACAAGGAAGCTCAATTTCAGGACAATCTGAGAGTTGAAAAATTTTGAAAAAAAAAATATTGATACAGAAGACTCCCCCCTTGTAAAAAAATCAAAATTTTTGGTCTCAGATTTTCCTGAAAATGGGTTGTTTCCTAGTCAATTTGATGCCGGAGAACACGAAAAAACCATCCATTTCGTCGTATCTCTACGGGAATTGGAATTTTCCAACGAAAAATAGATTTCCTGAAGGAATAGGACAAAATGGAGGGGTTTTTCGTTTTCTCCGGTTTGAAATTGACAAGGAAGCTCAATTTCAGGACAATCAGAGAGTTGAAAAATTTTGAAAAAAAAAATATTGATACAGAAGACTCCCCCCTTGTAAAAAAATCAAAATTTTTGGTCTCAGATTTTCCTGAAAATGGGTTGTTTCCTAGTCAATTTGATGCCGGAGAACACGAAAAAACCATCCATTTCGTCGTATCTCTACGGGAGTAAGTCTCCATATAGACCGGAAGACATTTGACGATTTTTAAATTTAAAGATCACGTGTCCATACAATTTTAAGATATAGTTATAGTCTAGGAGATGTTCTATTTATTGGTGAAAACCGCAAGTCTCTATATAGACCGGAAGAGATTTGACGATTTTTAAATTTAAGGATCACGTGTCCATACAAATTTAAGATATAGTAATAGTCTAGGAGATGTTCTATTAATTGGTGAAAACCGCAAGTCTCTATATAGACCGGAAGAGATTTGACGATTTTTAAATTTAAGGATCACGTGTCCATACAAATTTAAGATATAGTTACCTAAGCAAACCCAATCAAACCCAATCAAACCGCAAGTCTCTATATAGACCGGAAGAGATTTGACGATTTTTAAATTTAAGGATCACGTGTCCATACAAATTTAAGATATAGTTATAGTCTAGGAGATGTTCAATTAATTGGTGAAAACCGCAAGACTCTATATAGACCGGAAGAGATTTGACGATTTTTAAATTTAAGGATCACGTGTCCATACAAATTTAAGATATAGTTATAGTCTAGGAGATGTTCAATTAATTGGTGAAAACCGCAAGACTCTATATAGACCGGAAGAGATTTGACGATTTTTAAATTTAAGGATCACGTGTCCATACAAATTTAAGTTATAGTTATAGTCTAGGAGATGTTCTATTAATTGGTGAAAACCGCAAGTCTCTATATAGACCGGAAGAGATTTGACGATTTTTAAATTTAAGGATCACGTGTCCATACAAATTTAAGATATAGTTATAGTCTAGGAGATGTTCAATTAATTGGTCAAAACCGCAAGTCTCTATATAGACCGGAAGAGATTTGACGATGTTTAAATTTAAGGATCACGTGTCCATACAAATTTAAGATATAGTTATAGTCTAGGAGATGTTCAATTAATTGGTGAAAACCGCAAGACTCTATATAGACCGGAAGAGATTTGACGATTTTTAAATTTAAGGATCACGTGTCCATACAATTTTAAGATATAGTTATAGTCTAGGAGATGTTCTATTTATTGGTGAAAACCGCAAGTCTCTATATAGACCGGAAGAGATTTGACGATTTTTAAATTTAAGGATCACGTGTCCATACAAATTTAAGATATAGTAATAGTCTAGGAGATGTTCTATTAATTGGTGAAAACCGCAAGTCTCTATATAGACCGGAAGAGATTTGACGATTTTTAAATTTAAGGATCACGTGTCCATACAAATTTAAGATATAGTTACCTAAGCAAACCCAATCAAACCCAATCAAACCGCAAGTCTCTATATAGACCGGAAGAGATTTGACGATTTTTAAATTTAAGGATCACGTGTCCATACAAATTTAAGATATAGTTATAGTCTAGGAGATGTTCAATTAATTGGTGAAAACCGCAAGACTCTATATAGACCGGAAGAGATTTGACGATTTTTAAATTTAAGGATCACGTGTCCATACAAATTTAAGATATAGTTATAGTCTAGGAGATGTTCTATTAATTGGTGAAAACCGCAAGTCTCTATATAGACCGGAAGAGATTTGACGATTTTTAAATTTAAGGATCACGTGTCCATACAAATTTAAGATATAGTTATAGTCTAGGAGATGTTCAATTAATTGGTCAAAACCGCAAGTCTCTATATAGACCGGAAGAGATTTGACGATTTTTAAATTTAAGGATCACGTATCCATACAAATTTAAGATATAGTTATAGTCTAGGAGATGTTCTATTTATTGGTGAAAACCTCAAGTCTCTATATAGACCGGAAGACATTTGACGATTTTTAAATTTAAGGATCACGTGTCCATACAAATTTAAGATATAGTTATAGTCTAGGAGATGTTCTATTTATTGGTGAAAACCGCAAGTCTCTATATAGACCGGAAGAGATTTGACGATTTTTAAATTTAAGGATCACGTGTCCATACAAATTTAAGATATAGTTATAGTCTAGGAGATGTTCTATTTATTGGTGAAAACCGCAAGTCTCTATATAGACCGGAAGAGATTTGACGATTTTTAAATTTAGGGATCACGTGTCCATACAAATTTAAGATATAGTTACCTAAGCAAACCCAATCAAACCCAATCAAACCGCAAGTCTCTATATAGACCGGAAGAGATTTGACGATTTTTAAATTTAAGGATCACGTGTCCATACAAATTTAAGATATAGTTATAGTCTAGGAGATGTTCAATTAATTGGTGAAAACCGCAAGACTCTATATAGACCGGAAGAGATTTGACGATTTTTAAATTTAAGGATCACGTGTCCATACAAATTTAAGATATAGTTATAGTCTAGGAGATGTTCTATTAATTGGTGAAAACCGCAAGTCTCTATATAGACCGGAAGAGATTTGACGATTTTTAAATTTAAGGATCACGTGTCCATACAAATTTAAGATATAGTTATAGTCTAGGAGATGTTCAATTAATTGGTCAAAACCGCAAGTCTCTATATAGACCGGAAGAGATTTGACGATTTTTAAATTTAAGGATCACGTATCCATACAAATTTAAGATATAGTTATAGTCTAGGAGATGTTCTATTTATTGGTGAAAACCTCAAGTCTCTATATAGACCGGAAGACATTTGACGATTTTTAAATTTAAGGATCACGTGTCCATACAAATTTAAGATATAGTTATAGTCTAGGAGATGTTCTATTTATTGGTGAAAACCGCAAGTCTCTATATAGACCGGAAGAGATTTGACGATTTTTAAATTTAAGGATCACGTGTCCATACAAATTTAAGATATAGTTATAGTCTAGGAGATGTTCTATTTATTGGTGAAAACCGCAAGTCTCTATATAGACCGGAAGAGATTTGAC